>JAQGBJ010002376.1:0-16782 GCA_034698345.1 Sphaeridia pumilis
GATTTAAAAAATCCGATTACAAATGTGTTTAGTACAAACTATCAATTATTACCAAAATTTACGAAACAGCAATGGCTTCACTAAAAATTTTGCAAAATGTTTATAAATTTTACATGTCTATGAAACAGTCAAAGGTTACTATATGTCAGCAACGGTCTTTTTCGACCACCTCCATTTCTCCTGGTGATAATGTCACAACTATAAAAATTAACGATGATATTTCACTCCAAGTCCTTCACGTTACAACGTCATCGGCTCGTTGATTGCAGCAACTGTGGCTACATGTTTGGCTTTCTCTCTTTCCTTTCTAAACATTTCCTTATAGATTTAGCGTACGACAGAGTAAGTTTGTATGTAATGTTAATCGAATTAAATTTAGTTTGTAAGAAGAGAGACCAGTAAAAGGACACATTTGATGTGAATATAGTCTACTAATCATATAGCCTTGTAAGCACACGTTGTACTACAAAAGTTAGTAACTTCTACCTATACTTGCTGCTTAATGCCTTGCCTAGACGATGAGCTATAGTTAAAAATTTCTGGTGCTAGAAAATTATCTTCTCAATCCGTGCTACATAAGAGTTAAAAAACGTTGGCTAATTGTAGTACAAGTATTCGCTTTCGAATAATTAGCACCTGCTTGTTAAATCACGCTTTGTGTTCAAATTACAAAAGTCTGTACATGAAGACATCAATTCGATCATCCTAAAGTAGTTCCATCAAGCTTAGTCTTTATACATCTTATCCTTAAAAGTCACACCAACTACAACATTCCCAGACGATCCTGGTTTGCTAGCAATCTAACCTTAGCAAAATTTGATCAACCCAATCCTGACTAGTTTTCAATCTTCTACGACAACCTAGTAGGACCAATCTACACTTTGCAAACATTTACAACATGTTGCACAAGTGACAGATGCTTCAAAAGTCTTATTTGTGATTCCAGTCCTAACTTTGCCCTGCTATGCTTCTTTTTCGCACAGGGTATTTCCATTTCATGTATTGTGACCTCACGGTACTTCATACTTCATGTCACCGTCATCTATACTGAGGAGTCTTTTTCTGTGGAAACTAGCTTTGGAACTTTCACAAGTTTCCAAATCGTATTCAAGGCATATCTTTGTAGTTTTTAGTACTATTGTTGCTGCCAAGGCTTTCTTTTAGAGGAAGTCAAGTTGTACACACTAACAACACCAAATGTCTGATTTCTTACTTATATACTAGAGAAAAATTAATGGTCCTTCAAAGAATAGTTTGTCCAATAGTTCGTTGCAAGTCGGCACAAAATTCAGAGCTGAAATGGCTCTTCAAATGCACTAAAGCAGGCATTATAGTCTTTTAGCAATTAGCAAGTATTCTGAATTTTCAGCAATGACTGTAGATAGTTTCTGTTTGTCAGTGGAAAAGGTAAATGTAAATGCTCAAAGCAAGCTCAAATAAGAATGCGACTAGATTCCACTCTTTTCAAAGATTGATTTACAAATAAATCTTTCCTACACCCCTTTATAGATGTCTAAAGAAAATCCTGCACCAACATTAACGGGGATTGTCTTTCACTTCCTTTGCAGAGAGAAGCTTAATTATCAATGAGCTGTTTTAGCGACAAGCAACGGATGGGGATCCAGGGACGCCTAAAGGGATTAATATCAATTACCGAACAAAAATTAACCAAAATTAAATTGGACACAAGGACAAGTTGATTGTGAAAAAATATATTCCACACAAACATAGGAAAAATAACCATGTGTTAAACAAAATAACGACAACTACATTCAAAGTGACCCTTAACAGTAGTAGGTTTGCGAAGTTGAATTGATTCACACGATAGCAGTATAAAGGATTTCATATCGATAAAAGTACAAAATCAGGCAAATCAAAACTACATATGTCTAATAGCACAACGAAACATTCAAACGTACGTGTTCCAAATTTGACTGTGAAAGTAAAATCAAAGAGGAGGCGCTTGTGGTGCTTAAAACTGGAGCACAATGTTGAAATGCACAACTACTGAACACTTGAAATTATATAAACCAATTTCATGCAAAATATAAAGAGACACTAAAAATGTATTCTAAAGACTACTGTGATGGTGCAGGACTATAACTGCACGAAATAACACAAACGAAACATAAGTTTGTGCGTCTTCCAGTTAGTATCTAAACGAACATCCGAACCGTTAATGGCACCAACAACATAACGAAACGTATTAGGAAAAGCAGCTTCTTAAAGAGTTTCTATAAGAACATTTCGAAAATCAATAATATAAAAGACAAAATGAAAAATTTTGACCAAAATCATGACTAGTCGTAGATTTTGCTTACAAGTTATGAATGATAGACGTCAATTGTCAATCACGTTCTAAGCCTACTAAACTATAACTATACGAGCTTGAGCACCAAATATGCAGACTGTACAAGCATTCTGAAACTCGATTATCAAAATATTTATGCACCGTTCCGACGATAACCTTGTAAAGTCTCAGTCTACATTTTCATGCTCCAACTCCTAAAAAAGGGTACTAAAAAGGGTCCTTTAAAAGTAGCTGAACTTGAAGCTAACTTAAAAAAGGCCTCATCGATCGACTCAACTGAAACAGTATCCTGACAACCAAGAGTATGTATGTTTGGTTCATGCAAAAAACCGTTAGTCGTTACAAACTACGATTCTTATCAGAAGCAGGGATATGCCAAAGAAAATTACGTGTTTCAAGGTATACAAGACTAACATTTGCTAATAAAACTTGCCTACTACCTAAAGCATATCCGCAGTTAACTTTGTCAGCAATGAGGCGTGGCAATTAAAAAAATATACGTTAATCCGGGCAGGTTCCTACTGTTCAAACTATAAGATGTCTAATCAAGTTATAGCCTATTCACACTCATAAATGCCCAATTATAAATGACTGTGCCGACAAGCAAACTGGAGAAACAAGTCGAAAACAAACGTAATGGTACAAAACGTTAACAAAAACGTAAGAATTAATTTGGTTATGATTGGATACTAGCAATCTGTACACAATAACAAAGGAATCCTAAAAGGTAGCTGATTGTCGCCTGGCCCACATTACAGGTGGTGTGTGTTACCTGCACCTAGCTTTCCCCATTTAACTTTTCCTTCCACATCCTTCCTGCCTCCACTTTATCAAAAAGTCAGTCAGTGTTTAGGTCAAATACATTGATAGGTCAGAGAGTCGAATTGACTTCTTACAACATGAGCAGTGTCCCTGTCTTACGATGAAACACGCTACTGAAAATGTTCTACTATTATTTTCGCTTTCCATGTCTCGTGCCAATGGAAAGCATCCTTAAACAGATTTATAGAAGAAATGAGCTCAAAACTCAATCGGGTTGACATGTACTGGCAAGTTGGACACAGTTGCGTCTTGTAACCTCCAGTTCTCCCCTACGCGCCATTACCTCCCTTTTTACGTTGGACTATATGCTAAATGATAGCGACTCTAAACCCCTAATTTTGTGTAAAATCGTGCCTACCGGAAGAATTTTAAAGCTAGATATTGTGATGTTAGAATTGAGTTTGTCCATCCAGATATTCACAATGCTGAGAAGAAACTGAATGACAACGAAAGCAGCAACATCCTTCGTCATCGAAGGGTAAAATCACCGGAGCAAGTAGCTTAATTTTGAAGAACCGACTAATATTGACTTGATTACGTTTAACGATGTACTGGGAAAAACGTTGGATCATAAGCGGGAGGCAAACATCAATTTTGTAATGGCAGCATAGCCTGTAAAATAAATCAAGCATCAATTAATATTCAACAAGGTTTAGCGATCAGGCTGCCAAAGATAAAACGTCATTTACTTACTGGAGAATTCACGGTCACTAGACGCCGGTAATAGTTAGGGCTGCAATAGCGAAAACACAGGTTGTTAGTAACGGGAATGTATTACGTAATTTTGAAGAAAATGAATCTGCTTACCGGAAGGGTAGAGCCCTTGGACGATCTGCACCTTCCTTAACCAGTGGTTTATGGTATTCTCGTCCCGGACGGGAGTGAATCGTAGTCCAGCAATGCTCACAGTAATACTGGATTTAAAAAATTAATTAATGACTTCTGTCACTTTTTCCCCACGTTTTGTAAAGATATGTGAAATTTTATGTTACCTGGAGACAAGTCACATTAGCACAGAAAAATGGAGCAAATTTGCCTCCGCAGCGTCCACCGCCACATTCGTCACACAATTGGTCATCCAAAACATAAGGTTTAACTTCAACCTGTCGGTAAAGAACATAACATTAATTATTGTTGCTAAAAACCCAATCTTTTCAAGACTGTTGTAAGAAATGTTTAATTTCCTTACCCGTTTGTCAATATCACCATGCTGCAGTTGAACGAAGCGAGCGGAAATAGCAGCGATGTAACTTTGTTGATTCGAAAAAGCGACGCGACCAGCACCTTTTGGATACTTCAGCTCTGGGTCAGTATCGATACCCGCATAGCACACTCCTCCGTACAGACGATCCATAATCATTGCGAGCTCAACTATAATTACAGAAACATTCATTTTTAACTGAGCTATTCACTTTTTTAGTCATTTCATGCAAGTCCATCACTTACCAGCTTTGAGCGGCCGGGGAACGCCTCCTACAAAGACAGTTTTTCTAGGGTCCAGCGGCATTGAGGCGTCAAGGACGAAATCAGCATCTGATAACCTCCATGGTCGAATTTGCACGGGTTTGTCCTTGATTGTTGGTGAAGACACGCAGAGGTACAGCTTATCATCGTCTTGTATGCAGGCGTCAATCAATGACTGAACAGAACTCTCCTCCTAAGGTCATTATAAATAATAAATTAATGAGAATTCTTATAAACTGCTGAAAGAATCTAAAGCCCAAAATATATTGCCGTACCTGGAACAATAAGAATGCATATCCTTTTGGTGGAAAGTAGGATTTACTCTCAGCCTTATGAGGCCAGTCCACCACCAAAGGCCCAAAGCGCCTGAAGCTAGCTGTGATTTCCTCTGCAAATTAAAACCATCGGTATTATGCCTGGACTTCAAAACTCGTAAATTATACGTTTCAGATGGCAAACAAACCTTCATCGATATCGGGAGGCAATCCTCCAACGAAAACTTTCCTGGAGAATCTCTCTCCTCCATGATCTCCGCCAGCACCAAGATTGACTCCACCTGCTGCAGCAACATTGACTATTCCGGCATTTCGAGGTGACACATTTGCAACGCCAACTGGAGCAATTCCAGAGCCATCATCGTCCAAAATGAATCCACCTGCACCGCCAACTCCTGAATCATCGGTTCCTTGGTATGCCCATTTCGCTGCAAAAAGTCAAAACTAAATAATATTTGTTCTTGAACTACATACAAATAATCATAGCTCAAAGCTTATTTACCATTTCGGTTATCGTGTTCACCGGTTCTCATCATATCCTGGAGATACATTTCTAGGGATCTCATATTATCCAGTGGTCCAGCACCATTACGATCCTGGAACATCAAAACATTGTTTTAACATATTTACAAATCAAAGCGTTTTCGTTCAACCTACTAAACGCTAGACGTTTTCCCTTTTTGCCTCGACTATTTGATCCTATCGGTTCTTGTTCGGATGCTACATTCAAGCGTACATGAATGAAATGACATAGCAGCGACCGGTTATGATGTCAGCATATGCGCTTACGCCAACAAGTCAGGCGCACTGCAACTTTCCCATTCCTGCTGCTGGTATCTCTGGGAATCGGACGACGCTTGCATTACGTACGTGTATACAGGATTTGCAGCGTAGCTATAGGGACTCTAGAAGCGTTTTGCTATTTACAGAATGTGGGTCAGGATAGGGTATAGATGCAAATCATTAAATTTTATCGGAAGCAACTGCTTGCTACAACATACATGAATTTGGCTACAAAATACTACCACCGAACCACCTTGCTCGAGCTAAACTTGCAGTAGAAACTTGGCTATAAAACAGAAGCAACCTGACGCTAAAAAGTTTCCTCACTTTTCGCATTATATACAAAGTTATTTAACGACGTAATACTCCAGGAAAAAGATGATCTTGCTCATAATTTATCAGCATTTTCGTTTTATAATGCAAGGTTACTGGGTTGCAGCGACAATAGATCGATTATATCTCTATCTCTACACGATAAAGCCTCTATTTATCCCTAACGCGTTCGAGTTTCGTGGAACCAACTATAGAGAAAGCTGCGATTTTTATAAATACCGTTCACATCAATGGAGAGCAAAATATGATTTTTACGAGCAAGTTTTACTCGTCACGGACAGGTGAAATTTCGTTGCGAAACGTACCTGATAAAGCTGTTCTTCTCCACCCATGCCGCCCATGTCAAAAGGTGTTTGAAAAGGCCCCTTGTTAGGAAAAGATCGGCGGTAGTTTGGAGGCACCATCATGGTTGGGCTGGGTTTTCTGCTGCAAATAGCAAACACAAAATATATATTAAACTCTATTGTAATTTGACCTACCATGATATTCGTAAAAAGTCTCTTAAAAACTCACCCAAAAAGTGCGTTTGCTGACTTGAGTCCTGGACGCATCGGTTGACGCTGTTGTTGGTATCCAAATGGTGGGAATCTTCCTACTCCGGGCGCTCCAGCATTGGCTCCGGCGTGCCGTGGACTTTGCTGAGGTCCGAAGGGTGACCTTCTTGGAGCGTAAGGACCGTTTTGGCCCATCCCTGGAGAAACAAACAACTTTTGTGAGACATTGTTGGGAGGAGCTCGAATCGGCGGCGACCCCAACGGTTTTCGAACATGGCTGCTGCTGCTGTTGTTGTGGTTGTTGTTGTTGTTGGGCGGATAATGTCGGAAATTTCGATTGGGATCTGAATGGTTCGGTCCAAGGGCGTAAAACCATGGGACATTTGGAGGAAATGTGAAATGATTCACTGGGTTTAGTATTTGACCCTGCATTTCGGACACTTTGTAATGTTCATAAATAGCTGAATAGGTTTTTTAAGAGAGATAACAGAGAAACAGTTAAATTTTATAGTTGTAGCAAAAATTGTATCAAAAAGAGGGATTGAGTCTATAGTGAGAACGAATTTTGTTTGGATGGTATCCATGCCTGAGTGAAACTGAAGAAGGCATGGATGAAATAGCATGTGTCATGTAAATGGCAAATGTTTCATTTACTTGTGGTAGTGCGATTGTGGTGTGGTTACAACCTCCATTTCACAATGGCTCTGCCATGAACAAAAGTACGCCTAGCTTTTCATATCCGCCTCCAGCGAGCTATACAATGTATGCGTCTAATGCTAGCCGCAGTATAGTAACGCATCCAACTTCCTCCACTTTGGCGAATGCAGAAAAATTCTCTTGTAATGAGACGGGCATTCAAATTCCTAAAGTATTCAGATTGTTATTTGGCGTCTAACAAGCCCAAGCCATGGAGCTTTAGAATCTGCTATAATCGCCATCTAATTGGCAACATGTAAACATATCAGACCAGGAGCAGGGAAACTCAAATATCTGGAAATGCGCTTGGACCAAAAACGTTTCCAAGATTCAAGTCATCACTTACCCATATTAGGCGGAGGTCCATAATTTTGATAATAGTAGCCACCATTTTGCGGAAAGTTGATAGCAGCAGCAGAGTTGTAAAAGTAGTTTGAATAGTCGTCGACATGTTGTTGTTGTTGAGGTCCGCCAGGCGAGGCCCACATGGGACCCCCGGACATGTCTGCAGGTGCTCCAGGAGCAGAGGCTGTAGTGGCGACACTTGTCGGGCTCATTTTGACGCCACTGTTGGTGTCAATTACGGGGGCTTCAGTCGGAGGGTTCAACTTGTAGTTATCACTGTCGTCGGTCATTTTGAGATTTTTTAGCGTTGCGCAGCGTGTATCAAAAGATTATTACAAAATCTCCGAGTCGAAATAGCACCAGAGAATTTCGTTACAAAAGTATAACAAAAAGAAGTTGATCTCCACACACTGGATCAAAAAAACGGCGCAGTTAATTGTATTGTAGTAGTCGTAGGTTTTGGTTATTGCTGGGCGAATTGTCAATCGACGTTAAATATATATATCACACTTGCACAAGAACCTTTTGGTACTTTGAAGCGGCACTCAGCAGATTCCAGTAAGGTCCATTTCTTTGATTACTTGAAGCAGACCGTACGCACTGATTGTCCAAATTTTTCAGGAATCTCCTTCTGATGATGCACCTTATTGCAACACAGTTCACATGCCAGGTTTATTCCGATTCTTCTTCTTGTCCGACCAACAATCGGGCCGTGTGTCTACAGAAGGAGCAATGTTCGGGTAGACTGCAGAAAGCGGGTGCCGGTGTCGGAGGATAATTTCATCGGGTTCTTTTCTCCTTCTTCTTCTTCTTCGTCCCACTCTTGGTTTTATAAATAGAAAATAGTATCAAGCCTCAACGAGAATTTTTAAAAGAGGAGCAAATGGCTTGTACAATTACAGAGTACAGAGAAGAAGCGGAATTTCGGTTCCGAAAGCCTTGAACACTATCAAAAGTGTATATAAGTACAAAGATTTGGGTCTATGTGGCTTATAGGAGTAGTAGTACAAGTAGTATTACAATACAATATCGCTAGGGCTACGAATGATTGTAAAATCCAAGACTAGTAGGAACAATAACAATGGGTTAATCGCAACTCTAGAAAAGACGTCGACGTATCACAGAACGTCGTCGGCTATGTATCAACAATCAAAAGTATAAAACGCTTATAAAATTGGTAACAGAATATGTCTTAGCTAGCACAATGATTACAAAAGGTATATGAATCAATGAAAAACAGTAGTGGTGGTGGTGAAATATTTGAAAAATTGTTTTTACAAGCACTAGCCACTATTAGGAATACCGGAATCGGCGTACACCCCTCAATTGTTACTTGACAATAATAAAAAAGGTCCAAAATTGTTTACATGCTAGTACACACTAGAAAGGTTCGCAAGTATAAAAGACGGATACGTAGAAAAGTTAAAGAGCCAAGGCTGTTGTTAGAGCCCCGTACACTTGCACACATTTCAATCAGCAAACAACTAGTATCTATCTAGTATTGCTCCATCCACTCGCTATCCTTCTTCTTCAACTCTTCTAGAATCTGCATTCAATCTAATGAATGATAAACCCGGCCGGTTGGATCTGCGAGATACGATCAGATATAGTCGTCGACACACTCACACACACACAACAGATCCTCAACTTTTTTAGCCACCTAAACAGGACATGATAATAACTGCAAGCGTCTATAATCCTTCATTTAACACTAGTCCTCGTCTATCAGCTTAATAATATTTTGCAGATCTCTCGGCTCCCTGTCCTAGTAGCTGCTGTTGCTGCTGCGGCCAAGCCCAAATCCAAATCTTGGTCCTGCTTCACGACGACCACCACTTTTGAATTTAATGATTTCACGTTATGTCTCAACAAAATCTCGTTTCACGCTTCAGTCTTGACCTTCTCTCTCTCGAGCCTATACGCACTGGACATGAAACAGACGACGATGACTTCTTTGATCGATCTCTTCCAGATCAATAGTAATCTTGTCTCTCTCTCAGCACTTGTGTGTCACTTCACTGTAGGAAAGTTTTTGAATTTTCCAGGAAATGTATTTTGTTAACTCGTGTTATCCAGCTACAAAGTCAAAAGAAAAATATTGTTAATCCACAAACTGAGTAACCAAAGGGTTAAGATGAATAACAAAAATTCACAGCAAGAATTCAAATCATGCAATCCATTCCACTGGGTATTCAAAACAGGAATGTTTGGAATTTTTAAAATTTGCAGTCCAAGCTTTTTAAACGAAACGAAACAAAGTTTGCAGAAAGTTGTAGAGACTTACATGTTTGTCGAAATTGTCAAATGCTGGAGGAAGAAGAAGCACGTTGTTTAAATGTATATTTGTTGAAATATCCGGTATTGGTGGTTGTTGTTGTTGGTCGTCGCTGGGTGGTGTCGACTACTTTTCTGAAAGAGTTGCAAGTAAAGGGTTAAATGGGCATGAAACACATGGTTCTTGTTGTAAATTGGTGGTGGTGGTGGACTGCCTGCTGGAGAATAATATTATAGTTGGTGGTGTCTGGAAGTTGGTGGTGGGGCAGGTAGCTCGTTTCTATAGTTTGAACAACTTACATTTTAATGGGCGACGAGGACGAGGACGACGACGACGACGACGCTGCAGTTGTTGGTGTGCGTTGGAGGAGGTGATGGGACTAACAGGGCTCAAGACTGATGATGATAACAATTATGTAATTGATTGTGTATACACAACAAGCGACTCTTCTTCTTCTTGGTTGTGGCCGTGAATGTTGTTGAGGATGAGTGGTGGGGCATGTAGGTGGCGTTCCGACTTGTCCTTTTCTTGTTATCACTCGAAAGCTTGAAAACTTTTACTTTACTAGAGTAATTTTATTATTATTATTGTTGGAAAAAAGCTGGAACGACGGCAAGGACGACGGACAAGTGGAAAGTGTACCAGTTACACCCGTTGAGTCCTGGCCAGTTGCTCGTGCCGAGTTTGTCCTGAATATTTTGCTGGTCCTCGCCTTATATTTACTATAGTAAATGTATAGTTGTGTGTGGTGGTGGTGAGAGGGTGAAGATTCCTCCTCGTTTCTTCTCTTATTCACAATATATATTATACAGCACGCATATATACAGCCGACAACGTGGGAGAGGACGAATTATTATGGAATGGATAAAAGGGCTGGATATCCTCACTCACCAACGACTTTCTCTCTGCCACATTCCGCCTACTACTTTTTCTTCCTCTCGCGAGAATCCGCACACTTGCTACTTTCTCTTTGATTCTTTCACCGTGCAAAAGCATAGGTCAGCAGCTCGTACAATTCCACACATGGCAGCAGCTCTTGGCTCTCTTTTCTCTTCTCTCTCAACTTTCTCCCTGGAATTTTGCCGAACCGGGGGCTTGGCCAGATTTGCGGGTTTTACTACTACTACTGGGGCTCGATATGGGCGCAGCTGGAGAAACAACACCTTGTGCACTATATATAATACAAAAGTTGTAGCTAGCAATTGTATAGAGTCAGCAGGCTGTGATGCTAGAAGCAAAGAATCGTTTCCGCCGTTGGCCAAGTAGCAAATGGTACTTGCATGTCTATGTAACGTTAGCTAACGAGTCGAGCACTCTGAAATGAAGACTGTTGTGTGGATACCATATTTGAGGTCGGCCGGATGGTAAACAACGTTTGCTGGTTGTACTTACTTGACAACATACTCACATGTTTTCGTTCCTCGTGCTATTTTCACCCACGTTAGATCAAAAGTACTAGTTTCTTTGCCTTTCAAGGCATTAGTGGTGACAAGATGACGAATACGACGACTGGTAATAATAGCGGACAAACATATGATGACTGAAACTGAAACTGACAAGGAAACGAGCTGTAACGACATCTATACCATTATTACAAACTTGCCATTATCTCCACCAGGTGTACATTGCATTAACCTTATAAATATCCACCTGGACAAATGTTGAATGCTTACAATAATAGCGGCTTCAGAGTAATTTGGCAGGAATACTCTTGGCTCACTCTTGATTTGACTGGAGGATGAGGGAGATGTGTTTTCGTTTTATTAAAGAGCCTATTTCTTGTTCTTGTTCTGATGTAATCAGCGTACACCGATTTTGAACGTATTCACGTTCTTATTTGAAATGTTATTATTCCTGCCTCGTTCAAATCTAATGAATACATCCAAACATGCTTCTATAGTAGGTTGAGGTTGAGAAACCTGAAGCATTACAAGGTTGGGCGAGGACATATGTGTGCAACTCCATGGAGAAACGCCTTATATATGCCAGCATATAGTGAAATCCATACCATCAAGTTGGGCAACCTCAGGCTCTCAGGTAGAAACATTCTTTGGAACGGCAACTCTTGGGATTTATGTATAGACAATGAATGCATTCTGAAGGCTGATGATGATGGGAATCAGGTGATGTGTTTAGGTGTTCAAAGGTGTAAGTTGGAGCTGGAGCTCTTGTGGGAGCCACAAGGCAGGAACGAGAGGTCCGTCGAATAATAAAATAATGGTATTATGGACAAGGCTCCTTGCGGATATAGACGTTCAAAGATCAAACTTTTGTGAGGCACACACGGCTTCATGGATGCATGCATGGACACACAAGGGAAGAAATATATATTATGCCGGTTCTCCGCTGTAATTCGATTACGGTCGATGCAACCTCTGAAGACGGAACAAGGACGACGAGAAATAACGTCCATAAGGACGCCCTCTGGCAGCGATGCAGTTGAATGCCGGAAAATGTTATAACGTCTCGAGGAAATCCTAGAAGAGCTGGGTGATTTAATGAGAATCTGTGTGTCTTTGATTCCGTCTGTTTGAGTGTAATCTGCTGGACATGTATTTTCACCATATGCACAACTACTCGAGTTACTCGGCTTTTGATGAATGGAAAAGGTGTATGGAAAAAGAGTTGGTGTGGTTTCAGATTGTTGGTTTCGTCTCATCAGACGTGTATTTCAAGTTCCAGCAACAACAAGCTTGTTCTTTGAATATACCTTGTGAGCGGCAATCTGGTGGGCATCTGACCATGTGGGAAATGTACAAAGTTTTCCTTGACCAGGAGGATTCACGTTGCGTATATATAAGCGCCATCAGAGATTGAATAAATACAAACTTGGTTATCTGCCATTGGAGTCTCTAGCGCCGCTCAAGCTATGCTTCTGCTCAAGCAGATGAATGTAATAATAATTTATAATACTAAAGTACATTTACAACAAGGACAAGTATTGTATTTGTGGGAGGTTTATGTGTGTAATATGGCCGGATTGAAAAAATGACCAAGATTGGACATGCTGTGAATTGTCCAGATGTGGTGGTCATCAATGACACTGTTTCTTATATGGGCCACTGTTAGCAAGTCTGTCCGAATGTCAGCTTGAGGTTATGGCGTGAAAAGGAGATAATTTCTTGCAGATGCCTTATTAATCAGTCGGCGATAACCAAAATCCACGACATTTCCCCATTACCACTTTCTCATCATCAAGAAATGTGGACGGCGTGGGTGAGATGGAACAAGTAGATTCAAGTCATTAAAAACAAGACGCTGACTAGAGAGAAATCGCTTTGGAATCTTGGGCCTCTTTGGGCATTCGACGGATCGTGTCAGTGGGCTGAAATCTAACAACAACTTTGAATCTTCTTGTGAGTGAGCTAGTCAATCAGTCGCTTCTTCTTTTGGCAGAATGTAAAATGCCTTCCTTGTCTTGCACTGAACAAGAAGAGAAAACATAACACCTGCAGGACCAGAACAAAACGCCGCACCACCACCAAGTCGGGCTATTGGAGTCTGTCGACGAGAAACTTGTTCTTCGCCCGTATCCGCCCAACAAATCCACTTTTGAAAAAGGTAAAAGACATGTAAAGTATGCAGCAGAAGGTCGCTTGGTGCATAACCGAGGAAATATAAACTGCAACAGCGTTTCTTGAACGGGAATTTCGAATACATATATATTTAGCCTCGTAGTATGGAGTAGGAGCAAGAGTGAAAATATAAAATGTTTGTCAACTCGATGCCAAAAGTAGAAGACGAGCGTTAGTGTATTATATATAGAATTCGGTGCCAGGTCAGGTAGTATTTTCGGAAACTAACATCCAACATGCACCATCCCAGAATCGAGTACATTCACAAGCCGAACCCGCCTTGCTAAATGCGGGCATTATGTCGGCTTCTTTCTTTTTACAAAACATCACATGAATGAACTGCGTGACAAAGTGTTTTTAGCTAAAAGCCTTTACCATTTAGTTGTGAGGATTTCGGGAGCTGCCAGTCGGACATTCTTTGACGCCGCAGATCGGAACCCGGTAAATTGAAATGGTCTTCTTTGGTTGGGGCCAACAGGAAGGACAGGACATTTATCAAGCATAGCCGAGTCTCTAACCAGATTTCTGATGACTTTCGACTGCTGGTGAACAGGAGGATATGTGTGAATAATAATTATGTGAATCCAATGGAAATTATTCCGAACCAAAATCAGATGAGATATTTGAACACATATAGGCAGATTGCATCCACCCAGAGGATTTTTCACAATTTATACTGCAGTTTTTTTTGCCGTACAGGTGTGCAAGGTGAGGCAGAGTCGTAAAAGTCTTTACTGCACAAGATATGCGCTTGAAGGAAAAACGTAAGTGGATGCAGGTGGCGTTTTTGATTATATGGCCAACTGTATATTATATATGGGAGAAATGTTACACGTTCTCAGTCAGTGAATGAAGACGAGACGACATTGAGAAATAAAGAGCAAAGGTAAATTCAGCTGATTATCCGCCATATTTAGCATAATATACTTACTTGATGTTCAACTTGGTTTAGGACAGGTAAGCTGGGTGGTTTATTATTATTCTAATGGCTTTGTTCCTCAAGACTTAAGTGGGGGTGTCATAACGTGAACGAGATTCAATTTATGGAGGACAATGGTGTGAAATGAAGTAGTACATGGAGGAGAGGCTGACTGATTAATATTCATTGGAAGAAGGTGGTTAAAGCAGGGGCTTCTTCGAAGCCGGTAAATTGGTCCTACAGAAACACCAATTCTAACGGCTGAGGTTGCTTTGCCTGTAATAAAAATATATAACATTCATAGAGTGGAGGAACAAAAATAGCATTCGATGCAGCATTTGATTAAATTGAGCAAAAGTGTTAAACTCGCTAGAATCGTGGCTAGTAGATGAGTAGTTGGCTTGTAGATGACCGATATTTTCGCATCGCAATGGGCCATCACGGCGCAGTTGCTCTCTCTGCACACCCATTGATGCTGCAATAATATAATAAAGTGCGGCTTAAATTCACGACTAGGCGAAGGTCACGTTTCATTATACATTACATGGTTAGATCAGCCGGCATTTTCGCACACAGACATGCAACTCAACTAAAAAGGATTAGATTACTAGGAGAAGAAGAGACGATGAATAGTTGAATTGCTGTGGAACGCATGTAATTCGCGACTTTTCACGCATCCATGCCTCCAGATGGATGTCGACGAGATGAGAAAAGGCATGCAACTTTAACGAGATGTATTTCATTCGGAAACTATGTTAGAGAGCTCACAAGGTTGATTATGAAATTGTACACATTTCCCCAGTAGTACATGTTCTGGTCTATGGATCGACTCATGTAGTAGTGGCAGCAAACTAAAGTATTGCAAGTACGTAAATAATAAATAATATACAACGACTGCCGTTTGTAATAGAGTCGGTCGAGGTACGACTGCATACATGCAACTCAAAAAACGAAGCGGCTTTAGAAGAGAGGAATCTGCAATCAGATTTTACCTTGAAACCCAACTAAACAGCGGCACACAAACGCTGTCGACACGACGCTGCCTACTTGAATCTCATGTTTAAATTTTTGCTCATCCAGAAGAAGAATATGGGAAGAAGACGAAGAATTGCAGAATATACATGCTGTGTATGAGCTTGCAAAAATTCTCATCGACCAACAACCACGATAATACACGACAATAGGAGTCACTTTAAACGCTGGCAAAATTCACTTGCAGCTTTAGCCTTGCGAATTCAATATAAATGTGAGATGGCTGATGCTGAGGTGAGTCTGACGAGGCCTATTCCACCTGTCATCAGAAACGCGAAACGTTGAGAGGAGCAGCCATCATGGTTTGAGCGCCGTGTGGCCAACGCTGCCACTTGCAGTTCTTCTAGACGCCGCTACGCGTCCTTCTCGCTTCATTGAGCACACAGCTGATGGGCTTTATACAACATCTATTTCTCGTCTAACCTTCTTTGCTAATCTTATTGAACTATAAACTAGATTAGTTTGGCCGTCGAAGCTCGTTACCTTGGTCGTAATGGGATAACATGAGAGAGCACGTTGAAGGCGCCGATTAACCCAGCGACTCAAACTCAAACGTAATGGATAATGTGACAATGAGCCGATTTCAACGTTGCGGAGCCAATTTAACTGGACTTACAACCACTAGCCAATAATAGCTACAGTTATCAGCTTGAAGGCTTATCAAGCAAAAAGCGGCTGATGGCTTCACTAGGATATGTGCTTATAATTACATCGTTTCCAGCTTTAGATAAGGTGTTGATGATAGCCTGTGCGACACCCTGATTCTTGAATACTTGTTTTGATCCTGTCCGTATCAACAACATTACATTGCAATTGC
Source organism: Sphaeridia pumilis (assembly GCA_034698345.1). NCBI lineage: Eukaryota > Metazoa > Arthropoda > Collembola > Symphypleona > Sminthurididae > Sphaeridia > Sphaeridia pumilis. The sequence continues at coordinate 16,142 of JAQGBJ010002376.1, forward strand.
CTAATACATGAGCTATACTGGGAATTGTTGATCCCGAATCAAACAGAGATCGAGCCACGTTGCTCCGAAGCGCCGCTTGCAACTTGAACAGTTCAACGTTCAACGCTTCCATCTGCCTTCCGTTCCGGTAAATATATGTCGTGTCTTTGCCAAGTCAAGTTGCTAATCATCAGTTCAGTTCATCAGCTCCAGCAGCTCATCACTGTAAAATTATACAACGAAACAAAGCCACAAAAGGATAACGAACATACAACTTGAATGCGTTTGCTATCGGTTAATGGTATTTCACCAGTTTGATGACGGAAACTTTGAGGTAAATTCCAAGTTCAGTGGCTGTTCTACACAACGATGACTCGGTCTGGGAAATCCACGTTTGCAGAAGAGTTTTCTAACAGAGCGAATTGCAGCTGGCGGCTAGACTTGCAGAATTACTAGCTTGATTAACAAAATATTAAATATCAAAGTAAATGAGCCCAGCAAATTCTTAACGCTACCAGACATCCATACTTGGCTAAACTGAATCTTCTTGCAACTATGCTGCTAGATAAGAATTATAATAGTAACACAGACTGAACAACTACAAAAGTTCTATGAATCAACTTGAAATGTTGATCTTCAACATTTTGAGTTTTATTGAATGT
>JAQGBJ010002377.1:0-16774 GCA_034698345.1 Sphaeridia pumilis
TGCGAGTAGCACATCGGTCGAGAGCCCACAATAAAGTGGGCATTAAGTACCGATGTAAAACTCACACTTTACTTTTTACTTATCGACCGTTTCATTTTTCTCAAGTGTAGGATCGAAAGGAGTACTACAAGGGTTGCAGTTTTCCATGGAGAAATGCTTCAAAATTGTTTCACAATAATTAGCTTGTCCAAGAAAAACGCTACCATCCGGATGTAAATCCAATTCCAGACCTAAAAACCTATCTACGAGTCCAGTGGTCATCTCGTACTTCTTATTCAGCAAATTCAAGACCCGCTGGACAGCATAAATACATGGAGAAAGTACCAATCCGTCGTCCACAAAATAAGCAATGATTACCCGTATGCCGTTTACTAGTCCGGTAAACACGCAACTGTCACTGGTTATTGGAGAAAGTCCGGCCACCTTCGGTGTCGATGATAGTTCCTTGTTCCAACATCGCGGAGATTGATCGATTCCGTAAACCTAATTTTGGAGAAGAACGCATTTTGTCGAATCAGAAGCATAGCCTTGCGGAAGCTCCATGTACCGTCCCGTCTCCAGTTTACCATTGAGGAAAGCTGTTTTCACATCAAATTGTATAATAGCCCATTTAAATAATGCTGCTAATGCGATCAGATATCTAACAGATTCGTAGCGACAAACTGATGAATAAGTTTCGGTGTAATCTTCAACTTTTTCTCTGTCTCCTCTAAAACAAAGCCTGGCCTTGTAACGTTCAAATTCACCCAGTTTATTTTTCGTAACCTTGAAAACCCACAAATTTGGCAAAATTTGTTTATTTCTAGGCCTATTAACAATAACGCAAGACCCGTTTTTCTTATGACTATTCATCTCTTCATCCATGGCCTCCCTCCATTTCGGTGCATCTAGGGACCTGACAGCTTGATTGTCATTTCTGGGCTCTTGGACCTGGTGGTGGCGTGACTGCGACGTTCGATGCTCTTTAGCGAGGACGTAGTTTTCCCGGAACCTTTCTGATTCTTGCTCTTCTTCTTCTTCTGATTCGGAAGATGTGCGTTCGTTCCTAAGCAAAGAATAAAACTTTTTGAATTCTCCTTGCTGTGCTCTTTTTTCACGTAAACCTACTTTGGGTTTAACCGTAACTGGTTCCGGAGACTTCACCTTAGGTATTGGAGCAGAAACCTTCGATTCCCCTCCTTGATCATGACCAGTAGCTGACTTTGCACCAATTACTTGTTCTTTAGAACTCTTACTTTTAGGAACGCTGCTCGTTTTCGAAGTTGACGCTGCTGATAAGGCCCGACCCTCTGGTTGATTGATGAAGGAATGACTTGGCCCCATTCAAAACGTTTGTTTCTTCAGTAAATGACGAATAGGCCTCCATTTCTTCGACTGGCTTCAGGTACTGGTCTTCCAACCTCTCCAGTTGCTTGAACAAACCTTTAGATTCTGCTGCAGGAACAAACGGTGCAGGTTTGTACTTGGGCTGCGGTTTCACGGGGGCTCGTTGGTAGCTGCCCAGCTTGGCCTTGTGTAGTCTCTTCTAGTACTCTCTTTTGATATTCTTCGATTTGACGTTGTTGAGCTAGCAGATTTTTTTCGATGTCCTTCACCCTGCGACGATTTTCTTCTAACTCCCGTAGTGTTTTCTTGTTTGCATCGTCGAGTTGCTTCTTGGTCTTCGGTGGTGGCTCCATCCGTGTCGATCACTGTCGCTCTCTTCGAGATAACCGACCAGGTGCATTTTCAAAGCGGTTGGATTCCACTTGTGGAGTTTCCGAAGTTCTTCCGGAACATTAACGTACCCTACACATCCCCAAACACGTAGATTTCCCACGTGAGGTTTTCGAAACTTGAGACGCACATAAGGTGTTGAATCAGGCTTTCTTGCAGTCGGCCTTCGGTTGAGGATGTAAACAGCTGTTTTCACCGCATATTCCCAAAGTGTCTGTGGCAGTTCGCTACCGTTGAGCAAGCATCTGGCGACTTCTCGGATAGTCCTGATTTCTCATTCGGTGAAGCTGTTCTGTTGATGATGGTACGCCTGGCTGAAGTCATGGCTAATTCCATAATTAATGCAAAGATCCTCCAGTTGCTTCGACGTGAACTCTGTTCCTTGGTTGCGAATTCAGTTGAATTCCCGGATGGCGTCACACATCAGCTTTGGAACCTCGGATTTCTGTCGAATGACCCACACGTACCGGTAGCCTGACCCATTATCATTGCAGACCAGGAAGTAGCGTTCATCGTAGATTGTTCTTGGTGCCCAAGGACAATCAAAGGTACAAAGGTGACAAAGGTAATGCGGAAAATCTTAATTACGAGATTTTCCGACTGGTTTGCTCTCCTGACAACAGGATTGAGCAAGGTTTTAATTATTCGTTCAATTTTTCAGATTTGTGGATCATCTGAAACGATTTTCTTGAAGGCCAGGACAAGGTGTAGAACCCAGCAGAAGGCTAGCAGGAACAACAGGAACGCGTAGAAGGTTCGGCGGAAATGCTTCATTATTAAGATATTCAGGAAAATGTTCTGGAACAGATACACAATGGTCAACAGGACCGCGTCTCCAAACCCACACACTTTTATTGTCAACAAATTTTTCTTGTGGAAAGGAATTAAGCGACGGTGTCTTGTTCTCCATTTCACATTAGCAATTCACCTTTAGGACACTGGGATGTTATTTGAAGTAATATCACAACAAGTTGCTGATTGTTTGCAATGATTTTAGGCGAATTGATCTTCTGGAAAACCCTGGCCTTGCAGACGTGGCCCCAACTCGTCCTCGCTTAGACGCCTTTCGACGTTCACCTTTGTGCGACTTCTTTTTTGACAAAAGGAGGGCGAAAAGCTCAATTACGAGTTGGATTTCCCCTAAGGATTTGACGCTTGCTTAACAAGCTTTACCAAGGATCTAATTGTTTTTTTTCAATTTTTGCAGATTTGTGGAAGAAGAAGAAAGAGGTTCGTCACTTGTTTATGACTTCGAGATTTAGGGCAGCCATTAGCAAGTAAACAATACGTATCTTACGTCAATCAGCCTACTCGCGAAGAACGCGTAACCTACGCCTACGTTCACGTTTGTTGATCACCTTGAGAAGAAGGCCTGAGCGCAGACGATAGTATTTGAACTGCTTTTTGTCGGTCAATTTCTGAAGGATGTGGTCATATTATATTCTTCTTTTTGCAAGGTGATGCGTTGATCTGTTGTTTCAGACACTACCCAAAAGAAGTCTTCTGGTGGCGAATCACGATCGGCTCCTTGAATTTTTGCAAGGAACTCTGGAGGTAATCTCAAGATTGAATCGACAATTTTCTCTTGGCCTTTCATGTGTTGGACCAGGTCAGGGACCAGTGGAGTGGACGGCGATTTGGAGAACGCTCGAGGTCGAGGATGCTGGTCAAAGCGCTGGAATCTGTCCAGACTTCAATTTTGGCGCCGTATGTGAAATGACGAAACGCTTCCAAAGAGTCTACTATTGCTAACAACTCGATTTCACAGGTTGTCATTCGTGTTTGTGCTTCGCTCAAACGGCGGTAGAAGTACGCAATGGCTTTTGGATGCTGCTGGTCGTCAGCGACCTGAAGTAGGCAGGCGGCAGTGGCCAAAAACGAGGCATCTGTGGCCAGGATGAGTGGCTTATTAGGGTCAAATTTGGCGAGGACTTGGGCGAAGTTTCGTCGCCCGACGGTTCTCTGGATACACGCTCGGCGATATTCCTCGAATATTTGTTGAAATTCCGTAAAAAAGAAGACACGCTGGTTTTCTTCAGCTTTGTAATAAAGGAACAATAGAGGGTAACGGGTACTTTTATATTCAAGCATGAGCTGGTCGTTGTGGGAAGTTAGCAAAATGTCCACCGAAGTTTTTACTGGAGTATCTTACGGTGGATGGTAGGGTTAAATTCGGACAGCAAAGCTTCAAAGACGATGTAAGGGACTTTCAAGTTTTATTGACGGAGAAGCTGGGGGGTAGTAAAGGCGGTGTTGTTGTACACAACTCGGGAATTAACCATGTCAAGGGGGGTGTACTTGTTTCGGAGGTCTTCGGTGTTGTCGCGTCCCACTTTGGAAAGTTGTTCTAGAACGTATTTACGTTCTGTTAATTCAGGCCAATGGGTGACAATCGCTGGACGCTGAAAAAGGTTTTCGGATCGAGGAGAATAGAGTTGACCGTCGAAGAACAGGAAGATGGAAACGGCAGAATGAGTGGCGGCGGCGTTTCTTCGGTGTCAAAGAAAGCTTGCTCAGAAGCAGGAGACGAGTTGGTGGTGCCAGCAGGCGTGGCAGGAGCCGGCGGATTCTCACGGATGGTAGAAAAAAGTTGTTCAACAACTTCGGCGGTAGCGGTTCCAACCGGATCGTGAAAGTCGAAGTGCTCAAGAAGTTCAAGAGGAGTGTCAGGGGTCACTGGGGGTGAATCTGCGTCGTCAGGGATGCTAGAGGTCGATAGAGCTCTCTCGGAGGCAATAGAGGCGGAGGCGGTAGAGGGTGGTTGAGGCAACGTCGTTGCAGACGGGTCAAATCGTTCAGAAGACGGTGGAGCTCCTAGGGAAGAGCTCAAACCAATATTACCCCGAACTTGTTGAAAAACCGAGCTGGTCGGAGGACCTCGGGATCGAGAGTATGGGTTGGGTACTGACGGAGGTACCACGGAGGGGTCGTAGGGCTTCTGACTTCGAAGTTGTTGTCCAGCAACAGGGATATTGGAAGTTTTACTTTTTCGAATCTTCTTCTTCAAGGAGGGTGTCTTTCGAGACGTTGGCTGTGACGTAATCACGGGCTGTGCGGTGACCTGCTTTTGGCCCTCCAGAGGACCAACTGCGCAGTTGGGGCTCCTGGGACAACAAGCGGGGTTTTCCGTCACGGCACACGCAAACAGAGGTCATTATTTCAGAATTAATTCACTGTGCAAAATAGCACAAAAGTCTTGGCGTCAAAACGTCCCATTTAACACATTGAAGCTATGAGGCGTAAAAACGTCCTTTACTAAATTTAACACACAAGCAAAAATATTTGCACACTTTGCGAAAAGCAACGTTGCATATACGACTCAGGTGGCAGAAAGCCCCCACTTAATGCAAGTTATTAATGCAGGTGTGGAGTATGAGAAAAGGGCAGGTGAACAGCCAAGGCGTGGATTCATACTGAAGCATTTATTCATTGGGCTTGCCAATATATTGGCAATCCAGGTGAGGAGTATGTCTCACCGTATTAAAACAGTCAATCAGAAAGAAAGACGAGTCAATCCGATGACTTGACGGAAACTGTCAACGATTCAGAGCAGGTTTTTGACGATGGGTTTGAATATAATGAATATTTTTTTCAACTTGAACAGCTATTGAGCAATCCGTGGAAAATAATAGATGTACTGATGAAGTCGTTGTGAAGAATGAACATAGACTTGAATTGCTTGAAATCGTTGTGGAAGTGATTCTGGGAAAAGGAAATGATTTAGATTGATTATCAGATTGAAAATTAGCAGGTTGCAGTAGATGAACAGGTTGTAGAGGTTGGACAGGTTGTAGAGGTTGGACAGGTTGTAGAGGTTGGACAGGTTGTAGAGGTTGGACAGATTTTAGGGGTTGGACAAGTTGAATTGGCTGAACAGGTTATAGAAGATGAAAATTTTATAGTTGAGAATGCACTGGTTGTAGAGGATGAAAATTTGGTAGTTGAGGATGTCGTAAATGTTGATCTCCTGGATCAAAATAGGTACAAAATCAAGACAACGATAATTCAGTTGAGATGGTCATCGAGCAAATTATGGCAGTTCTTGATGAGGAAGCAGATTTGTAAAATCCTCAACACATTATAGCATTTGGATATTACGGAGACATTGCCAGATACAACAATCGTTTGGCAACCGATCAGAAAGTTCCTATCGATGTTGGTACAGCTTTTCGCGGGATGCGACAGGATGTATTCAGAGTTATGAATCAAGTTTCACTCTCTACAGGTCGAGGATCAGTGCTTTTGAGAGTAGAATTGCTAAGTGTTTTTAATTGCACACAACGACAAATTGCAGGTTTTGAAACGTTCAATTTATGGGAAATAGCTTTCGGTCCTCGCGATATCATCACATCAATCGACAGATTACAAAACAGAATGGCACAAAGTGTATACAATTTTAATGAACGTTGAATCAGTCTAATCATACTTTTCTGATGCTATAAAAAGTGTAAACGATGTATTGTTTCTTGATAGTGATCACAAATCAATTCATGAGTGTAATGACACTAGCAATCTAGTTGAAGATTGTATTCATATGATGTTTTGACGTCAACAATGTATAATCCTCTTAACATTTCAGAGTTAAAAAAGCTGCATTAGAATTCAGAGTTAAAAAAGCTGTCATTCCGATAGCACAAGTTCAGCTAAGGTTTTCTGACATACTTTAGCTGACATGATGTAGGTAAAACTCGTAATTGTTTGAGACCTACTATAATTTTAGGAATTGCGAATTTTCGATTGGTATCTGATCCTTTGACTTTCGTCAGTTACGTCCGTGATATACGTTAGTAGATGTAAGTGTCTTACTACCCGTGCGAATTTGACCCGGGTAAACTAATGGAGGAGAAGCCAAAACCGATGACGCATTACAAGTTCAATACATCTTGTCCTAATAAGAAGTCTACGCCGGTTTCAATGCTGAAAGATATTTATTGGGACGAGTAACTAATAATCCACAAGCTGCATAGTCAACTTAATGATATAGGCTTAAAACATAACTTGAATTTTGATTAGGCACCTTAACCAACGAACAGATAAACTATTAACCTTCATCTAACTAAAACCTCGGTTGGTTTACATTTGAAGTTCGAAGCTCTTCATCTTTTGGAAAGTTGGTTTATATCTAACAATAATTGCCTACATCAAAACTTCCAGTTCGACGAATTCGTCAACGTGTTTATATGGCGCTGGATGACAACAGATCTCGTTCATAGCAGCCCATCTCGTTCATAACAGATTGAAATGTATCCCATAATGGTACTCTTTATCATTAACGTTATATACTCACTCAGCAATCCCATCAGGATGAAGACAATGTAACGTTCCACCAAGTGGTAGAAAGGATCAAGCCCAGGTGCGTCGGCGCCTTCTGGCCATTCGGTGGCTGTGGGAGCTTCAGGGCCTTCGGTGACCTTGGGCGCTTCGAGGCCTCCTGGTCCTTTGGAGGCTTTTGGAGCATCACGACCTCCGGTGACCTTAGGCGCTTCCTGGCTTCCTGACGCTTCGAAGGCTTCGGGAGCTTCAGGATCTCCGGTGACATTGGGCGCTTCGGGGGCTCCTGGCCGGTTGGTTCCTTTAGGAGCTTCACGACCTTCGATGACATCGGGCGCTTCTTGACCGTCGAGCCCTTCGATGGCTTTGGACATTTCCGTGACCTCGGGCGCTTCGGTTGCTTCGAGCACTGATCCTAGAAACGTAATAAAGAAATGAAAAACAGAAATAACGCGAAATAAGGGTTTCCAATTTTTGAAAAATCGATTCTACATATACTGAACGTTTTGACTCTCCCCAAACTTGTACGATTTTAGAACAACTTTCGACATCATAATTACCCGGTTCGTATGTCCAGTTAAAAATTTTATTTTCGAACGTTTTCGGCGAAGGCAGCCCGGTTCCACAGTCGAGTGGCGGGAACCGAAGCCCTGCCAATAACACGGGTGGTCGGTCCTCCGAAGCCCCAATGCACAGCCGCAGCAAAGTAGACGCTGGAAGTCCAATCAAGAAAACACAGTCCCGCTCGATGCACTCGTCACATTCCCACATTGGGTCACACTTCGTTTGTTCTTGTTGGTGCGTGTAGCAAGTTACATTATTTGCGAATGTTCCAGATTCGCAATAGAATTCTGGAACATTCTAGGAAACAAGCGAGAGAAATTTCCATGTGAAAAGTAATGTAAAAGAACTTTCTAGAATAGCAGAGAAGGTTTTAGAGCAAAAGTGTAAGTGATTCTTTGAATCTCGAATAAATGTAACTAATAGAGAAATAAGTGAAAGTTTCAAGCGATATTATTGTATAAAGATTTAGAAAATATTAGGAATAAGGGTGTTTGTTCCAATTTGACCACCTGCATCACGGCGTTGTATCATGATGTCAAAAATCGGATCGAGATAACCGTCAAAGCTAGGCGCCGTCTCGTGCCAGAGCAGCAGCGTCCCACACCAGCCGGCAAGTTGGGACAACCTCAAACAAGGTTTTCCATTAAGCGGCACGCTGTGCCGTTTATCCTCATTGTCCGGGGCAACCTGTGACGGAGTCGTCCATAAGGAAGCATTGTGCGTCGTTTGCGGGAGCATTCGGGGCAACCTGTGACGGAAATGCCCATGAGAAAACATTGTGCGTCATCTGCGGGAGCATTTGGGGCAACATCGGACAGAAGAAGCATTGATTAGCGAATGTCAAGGTTTCAAGTAACATCTAACAACGTCTTGAATGCGTGAAGCTTGTGTATATTGGAATTTTGAATAACAAAGCTATAATGCAATGTCCGAATGTCGGTGGCATTAGAAAATAATTCCGTGCCAGTCGATCAAGGCAAAAGAATACAAGGCACAACGGGACAAGGAACTCAATTTGCTGTCGATGAACAACACCCGGCAACTAGATCCAGATATCGGACCTTGACGAAGAGGATAGCAAGTAAACCAGGTCATCTTTTGAAAAATCTGAAAACCGTAGTGAAAGCGAACACTCCAAAGTTTGGTGGGAGCCGAGAAAAAAACGGAACATTGGTGCAGTTTGAAGATCAAGCAACGTCGACACCTGTAATCCATCGGAGAAAGTCTTATCTACAACCAGGACGTCAATTAGAGTTGACACCATTAACCAAGTCGACGAGTGAATTGGATGTGAGTGACTTACATGACGTTTTGGAAGCAATTGAAGATTCGGAAATAGACTCTCATGTAGATGGCATTAATCAAGAATCCGCAGAAGAAGAAGACGAGAAGCCTACAACTCCACTTGGTTTTCTCATTAAATATGAATACAATTCGCTCCATATTGTTCGTCCTGACAAAGAATTGAAGTTAATCAAATAAAACGGACGCTATTTCGAATACAGGGAAAAAGCTTAAGTAAGTTCAACTGAATTACATGAAAACACTCAATTTGGCTCCTGTGAAGAAACAGCGTTCAAGGAAGCTTGTGACAAAATTGTACAGCAGTCCGAAGAGAAGAGGGACAAGTCCATCGCCAATTTACATCGTGTACAAGCTTGTTACAAGGCTGTTTCTGTGATCGCTGAAGAAGAAAACTATTCTTTTCGCTATAAGGACAAAGTTTAGAGTCCCGATGAATTGTGTTTGTTGGACGATTTTAATTTCAGCCTTGATAACTTTCACTTTCTCTTACAGCGGTTTAATCCACCTGCTAATAAGTCTGTGGTGGAGTTTTTTCGCAGATACGTTTTGAACAGCTTGGAAAAAACATTTGAAGGACCGAAGTGGGGGTGCTAATTGAACGAGAAGGACACGAGCAGGCGTGCGATTTTTTTTCAATGCCAAAGGAGCAAGCACTAAGCATCTAATGCAAAAGGAGCAAGCATTAAGCATTCATTGCTAAAAGCCCAGTATTTGGCATTCCATTTTGGATATTAGGCATTCGGCATTTAATGCTAACTATTTAAACAGCCGACATCCAATGATAAATGCTGAACATCTGACACTGAACCACAAGAATCTAGCATCCAACTTTCAAATATTCGATATTCCACTTTACTCGTCAAACCCTAACATCTGCTATTAAGCCTTGGACTTCTAGCACTAAGCCATAGACCACAACCCTCGAACACCTCTTCCATAACTTTTTCGCATCCTCTTTGACAATGAGCAAGCATCGAAACAATTGGCAGGAGTGAGTAGTGTCTGAGACAGCAGCAGTAAATAGACAGAAAATATACATGTTGGGTGGGGTTTACACTTGTATACCAGCTCAAGCCAGTACTAAAAACTTACATTTGCACTGGTGGTCTGGTCTGGGGATGTAATTCCTGAAAAGGCTGGGGGTCTCCGGAAACAGTCTCGGAACCAGGATCAACTGAGCTCGGATCTGCCTCAGAGGTTCGAACTCTAGCAGTAGACAGAATCTGAAAAATTCCAACAGTCGTTAATAACTCCATTATTCACCAACTCTCTTATACAAACAATAATAAAATACGGAAATACTGATGGAACTACTCACGTGTTGCGCCAATCGAGGCATCGCTGTCAAAAACGAAGTTTACTTTTGATGATGGGTGGGAGTGTCCTTCAGAAACGATTGTGGAAGGCTCAGGCTTAAGCGCAACAGCAAGAATAGAAAGTCCTGTTCACTGGTCTCCCTCCTAGCTGTCTGGTCATATTTTATTTTGGAGATGACGTAAGAGAGCTTCTTGTTGATCAAATTTTTTGGAACGTACATGGTTAGTGAGTTCCAACACTGGAAAATAACCACAAAATATGGAACTTTGAGATACATGAAAACAGAACTATGACTTGGTTTCAGGAAAGTTATCATAGATTGATAGGAGAATACTCTTCGGTTTGCTAATGAGGCATAACTGAAGCCGATTTAAGGGAGGTGCTTAAACGAAGACCCAGGGCCAGTCCCAGCTTGGCCTGTCATAGGTTCCAGAAGGTCCAGTAGATCCAGGGCGAAAGTACGTTGCCTGTTAGAACGCAATACAAACAATTCATCATGAACTTGTGAGGCGCCATCATAATTGATGTGTATTTGTGCGAATGCGACGTGATCAAAAAACCTGTTAACAGTTTGGATGAAAGTTTTCAAAGTTTGTCGCATTTGACTACTTGTATGTCAAAACTACCGCCACTCAATCCTGATTGTTCCAACTGTAATGAAGACTTGACTGTGAAAAGTGTTTTCAAAACACCTCCAATTGTGACGGTTGTTGGAGACATTTTGCCATTCAAAGTAGTTTCAAGTGCCAATACCTTTGAATCGCTTGAAAAGTGGGAATCGCTTGTCTGGAATGGGGTTAAATATGTCGTGGTTGTTATTACAGCATGTATTGAAACAAAATCCTCAAACAGCCATGTTGTTACTCTACTCCGGTTTGACCGTGTTGTAATCACTACATGTGACACGCATGGTGCAAATGAGTTTGGTGCCATGAACAAAATGTATGTTCAAGTTCTCGGTCATCAGGAAGCATTCCATGCTGAAATCATGTGGTTTCTACGAGAAGAAAGGTATAGCTGCAACCAGCACTGTTTTGCGCGTGTGCTTTCTTCAACTGTACAAAATCGTATATATAATACACAAGTGGAACTTTATCTTCTGTCTCAAACCACAGAACAAGTGCTATGTCGAGTTAAAGCCCACGCTTCCAACATCAAAGACACATTTGATGCCTTGCATGTTCGAACCCTTGACGAGCAGTTTGAGGAAATCCAATGAGTTTCGCTCGACAATCCACACATGCATCGGACACAAAACCCGATTATACAAGAACAATATGACAAGGTGATTTCAAACTTTGCTACAACAAAGCAAACTGCTAAAAAGTCGGAGAGTGAGGTGCCTAATCCGTGTAAAAGTTGGACCGAAGTATTGCGATTTCGACTGATTTTTGGACAAGCTCAACTTTTGAATTTTATATTTGGAAATCCGAAAAAGAGATATTTCAAGAGTAATTGATACACAATTCCGAACGTTAAAATGAGAAACAAAATATGGCTCTGTCACTCAAGGTGATGTTGTAACTGGGCCATCAGCCGAAATTTCTCCTGCAGCAGCGCCCTCCGTTCATCAAGATTAAATTGGAACCAAGCCATCAGCCGAAAATCCTCCTGCAGCAGCCACTGTCGTCGCCGAAGTCTCCCCCGTTATCGAGGCTCAAAGCGAAGTTAGGACCACGGCCATCGCCGAAAAATCACGTCTTGATGTACCGATGGCTTCATTTAATACCGGTAAAGTTGTATTCATTTCCATGAATTTTCATTTCTGTAGCTGTGTGGTGGCTTAAGCTTAAATGTGCACAGACAGGTACGGCTTCGTCTATCGTTGGCATTATTGCTGCCAAGACCCTTGTCCCGTCAGACGCCACTTCAGTCGAGCCCTTGGTGCTGCCGTCGTACAAGTCTCTAGACCCATTGCCTGTTGTTTCGCTACCCGAGAATTCCTCCAAAACCCAAACTCCAATGTTGTCTAACTTACAAACTCTCCCTTTCGCCGGATTTACACAAGCCCCACCTCCTATTGCCGCTGTTTTGCTGCCGTCCGATTCTCCCTTGGTTAACGGTCCGCCTACTCCCCTAGCTGGATCTTCTGCCCAAGACCTCTCATCATCGGACATACATTTGACAGAAAATTCGACAAGCATGGGTGAGAGTGTAACAGATGTTCAAAATCTAACTTTCGAGTGTATTTGATTTTTTCTTAGTTCCAAACGCAGAGCATTTCATGGAACTTTGGGTATAAACGTGGAAACAAAAGTGATGTTGATACATTTTCCGCACTTCGACAACAAGAAAGGTAGCTGCGAACTTGGAGGCCATGTTGGTTCTACTATCCTAATGCTACTTGATCGTAATGCGGTTTACTTTTTGGTTTTTTAGATGGAACTACCAATGAATGTTGACGGGTAGCTATACTCAACTTGAAGCATACGAGATTCGGCGAATCTTGGTATGGTATGAGTACAAAATAAAATGATGGTACCACGCTTTTCTTCAAACGACTAGCTCAGTCCGGAACGATGCTTAATGCTTTTGATTCGGTTTAGATTCATCGAATGTGTCTCATGATCACGGCAAGCGTTTGCGACATCCACGAAGATTCAAGGTAGGAAAACCAGCTTTTGCAGTTTTTAAATGAGGCTACAAAACGTAATCTATATTTTGTTATGAATTCTTTTTCACTTCAGTTCAAAACCATGAAGCTTGTTTTGATTCTGACTATTACTAGGCTAATGTTGTGTACTATCGGTCTCGGTGTGTGTGTATATATTTAAATGGTTTGGATGTTTTCTGAACTGGCATTGTAACATAATCTGTAATAGTTGTAAGAAGAAAATCAATAAAAATATTGTATATATTGTAACCCGTGTTTTATTTTGATTACCATAGCATCATTTACAAATTGGCATCATAAGTTAAGAATCACTAGATTGGATAAGTAGGTTAGAATCAATGGCGTTTCACTACAGGGTCACGAAGGCCAATAACATCGAAGCTAGTACATGGAGCCTGCATGAGAGCCTTCCTGGAGAGCTTGTTCTTCTTTTTCTTCTTCTCGGGTGGCATTGGCGTAGAAGTCATGGGATCGGATGAAGATCCTCCAGTGTTGAGGCTAGAAGCCTCATGATGAAGCAAGTCAGCGTCCGCATGAGTGACTTCAATGTCCCCGTCTTCGTCTTCAGCCTGTCCGAGCGGTTCTAGTGGTACGGCCCCGTCGGGCGGGTCAGCTATGGCATGATCCTGAGTCTCAGCAGCTTCTTCACTGCTGCTGTTCAGCGCCGCCTGGCTTCCAATGTTCTCAACGACTCCCGGCACTTCAGCGACATAGTCTTCGGGAGCGCGAGCAGCGGATGCGCCGTCCGCTATTGCAAGTCTTGCTACATGAGCTTGAATGGCGACTGGAGAGCTTTATTGGCCAGCACCGACTTCAGCTTCATATAAGGCAATGGCCCTTGAAGGTTGAGGCAGGGCTGCGAGAGTACGGGGATACGGTGATGCAAGTTACGACTTTTGTTTACTTGCAAATTCAAGTGACTATTTACCGAAGGTGCAACTAGTTAAAGAGCGCTTCAATTCGAAAACCACGTGTTATAGGGTGTTTGTAGAGTTTGATTTGTTTGCATGGTCTAGCACCTTCAGGGTCAAAGTTGACGGTGCAACGCTGAAGTGGGTAATCACCATATCCCGCAGAATCCAGTGATTGACGCCAGCGCCCATAGAAACTCGGCGTTTCTTGGCAATGGTGTTGTTTTGGATCAGGAACATCTTGCCCTTGGAAATGCCAGTCAGGACCCCGATGTTCTTGGGCTTTTCGTAGTAGACTGACATTACCACCTCGTCGCGGAAGATTCCTTCTTCGCTGTTGCGACTGCTGTTGGTAGCCATTGTTCAGATGAGAGATCGTTTAACGAAGATGACGGCGACGGATGTGGGTGAACTAGCAGAGGTTGTCGTAAGATGGCTTCTTTATTTTAATGTGGCGAATGAGTCCGAGGGCTGTTTTCACGGGTTTGAACGGAAGTTCACAGGCAGCAGCTTTGTTGGTGGTCTTTGGGAGAAAAGTGTGCTGTTGTCTACAAAGCTTTTGATTGAAATCCAGTCGGAACGGTCTAAATGGCCGCGAATATGCCGCAAGGAGGACTTTTGATGTCTGAAATGAGATGTAACTGTATATTACGAACCTTGCATAAGTTTATTACGCTAATTACGCTGATGAAGAGACATCAACAAGCAGTACTTCGCCAGAAGAGCCTCCAGATAGTGTGACCGAGATTTGTGGTTTTGTATCATCACGACTGAAAGAAACACCAACAAACAACCAAACTCTCACTCACAAAATATCAAGTATGCTCATTTTTGTTTTGTTGTTCAATTGCAATTCGAATTTGAAAAGCTTATTATTTACTTTATTATTTTTGTAGAGTCAGGAGTTAAACGCAGAATGTCCCGCTGTCAATTTTGCCACCAGGAAACCACAAGTGACCAAGTGTCTCGCCACGTGCAGCTTCATCACACAGACAAAAAGTTCAAATGCCCAGTCTGCCAAAACGTTTGGGCTTTTTAATGGCAGTTAAACCGTCACCGCCAGATCCACACTGCTCCAAAGGCCATAAAATCCTTCTTCTGCTCAAAATGTTCCAAAGCCTACACGAGGAAGAATGACCTGCAGCGTCATGAAGCAAGCCATCAAGAACAAGCGCAGCGTCTGCTTGAATCAGCCATGGAAATTGAACCCAGCGTCAACCTTGCCAGCACATCTCTATCTGGGCTCTGGCCATCAGCTTATTTTGATAACATAGTGAGGCGCTTCCCATATCTTCCCCACACATAGATTCAACAAGAGCGCTACGGCTTCAACTTCAAAGGCTCCTGCCCATTTGATGGATGGATAATTACGCTGTGTCTTCTATTCTGCTATTACGTCCCATTCAACATCTCAGTCACCAAATACCATCCTTTACTGGTGGAAATGTTTGTGTGTTTCTGGAATCAGCAGTTCAACTTGGCCAGAGCAGCTTTTCTGGAGTTTTGTGGTTTTGTATATAAACCTGGGACAAAACAAGTTAAGCTAAGCGGCAAGTCAGTATTTTACGCCCATCATTTGAATAAATTATGTGGCCGATTTGTTGTCACCGATTATGAACAGCACAAAGTGGAGAAAGAAGTGAACATTTTTGATTGGACGGATTTGGAGTAGGTTAAGGACATCGAACATCATGTGGAGGAGCGAGTATTTTACTTGTCCTGCGAAAATTTTAAAACGACTTGGAAACCCAAACCCGGATTTACTAGCACTTTTCTCTGCTTCATTCTTCCAAAGAAAGCTTCCCTCATCCACCAGTTTCCAGCTTTTGACTTCAACGCTCTTGCAAAGAAAAAAGGAGTTGGTCCTAATACCATGAAGTACAAGAGCAAAATTTTGGTCCGACTCAGAAGTCTGAAAATTTATTCTCACCGTCAATCAATTTTGCTGGTCGAACTTACCACCTCTTATCCACGTACAACACAACGAGAGTGGAACCGATATACCATTTCAAAACCTCGTTTAAAATTAACGGTGGGTGGTATCAGTACGAGGGAACCGAAGGCGAATACTTCCGCAACGCAACGACGGAAGGGATGTTCGACGCTTGCATCTACACATTACACGAACTATAATTCGCCAGCTTCACAATTTCGCTTCCCAACAATACTCATCCCTTTTTCACCTCCCAACGACAAAGCTCGACTACAATTTTGCTGTATGAGTTAGTATACGATTCGTTGTGTTAGATGGAACATCATATAATCTCGCCAAGTTCACAACAATGACTTCCAACGCAACCACCGACGAAACTCTCCGCTTTTTCAAGAGCTCAGAACACGCTGTAATACCAACGAGAGGAAGCAAGTTGAGAGCCGGCTTTGATATGTATAGGTGAGTACAGCTTCACGTTTAACTGTATGCTGCACGCGGAGCTCGCTTGGTAACGCTTCTAACATAGTTTTTCCGCGTGCAGCAGATGGCTTAAAGTCAATAATAAAAAATTTCTTTTTTTTAATTCAGCGCTCACACAATCCTTCCTGGAGTCTGGTTAGCACCGACCTTTCCATGGAATTTCCCCCAGGCACTTATGGCCAACTGCAAAGCCGTTCTGGACTAGCGTTACATCATGGAGTCGTTTGCCAGGCGGGAGTTATTGATTCTGACTACAGGTAAGCTAAGTTTTGTATTCTATTCTCCTGTCTTTCTGACCCTATATTCGCATCACATTTTTATAGGGGAATTGTGCGCTGTCTACTGTTCAATTTCGGTACTGAAACGTACAATGTTCGAAGAGGTGACCGAGTGTGCCAACTTGTTCTTGTTAGGATATCTTACGCTATTGCAGTTGAAGTCCAAGTCAGTACGAAGAAAATAATCTAAATTGTAGTTGATCACAATCTTATTTTTAAACATTCCAGTCTCTCGATGATACTGAACGTGGTGCGAACGGTTTTGGATCATCAAGAGCTTTACACGCTCTTGTCATCGTAACCACATCGGCGTGAAGTGTTGGCCAGAAATATTTGCTCTTCATTCTCATGAACGTTGTCAATATTCCTCGGTGAGCGCTCGTGG
>JAQGBJ010002378.1:0-16770 GCA_034698345.1 Sphaeridia pumilis
ATGTGACCTGTGGGAGCGCTTGTGACACCATAGTAAACAACTTCACAGCTTGACATTGGCTTCACAGTTCCTTCCACCGTCTCTGAAATTAAGAAAGCCCAGCAGAACCAGATTAGAAAAGGATTGAAAAATGAGAAGAAGAGAGAAAATTAATTCTAGTCTATTTATTTAGGTCACAGATGTGGTGCGGTGGCTGTGGAAAAAGAAGGAGATGCAAAATGGAGGCAGATGCGGCTAAAAGATAAAAGAGCTCAGGTTCCTGACAGTTACTTACAAATGCAT
The DNA here is from genome assembly GCA_034698345.1 of Sphaeridia pumilis. Lineage (NCBI taxonomy): Eukaryota > Metazoa > Arthropoda > Collembola > Symphypleona > Sminthurididae > Sphaeridia > Sphaeridia pumilis. Next base: position 283 of record JAQGBJ010002378.1, read on the forward strand.
GCAATTTCCCGATCCTGATTGCAGCAGTGTGGTTAAATTCACATTTTCTGCCGAATGACTTAGCCCACAAGATTCTTACAAGTAATGGGAATTTAATGAACAAAATTTTCGCATACTAAGCTGCCAAGAAAGCTGCAGGGGGAGACGCCAAAGTCGGATGGCTCTAAAAAGAATTATTGGAGAAAGTCACTTTGCACAGTCAGCTTTCCCAAAAACACTATTTCTCAGGTTGAACGTTCCCAAAATATTATTACTTAATGTTTCAGCCATCGCTTCAGACGCTGTGCAAAAGCCTTGAAAGTTTTTTTTCGAAATCGTCACTCACAGACTCACAATACTGAACTATGATAAGAAAAAACACTCAAAAGAGAAAGTTGTCGGAGTTGCACAGATACAGTATATTTATAGCGTTTCTATAAATTCACAATACTGAACCATGAAAATTGTAGGCTTTAATTGTCTACCTGCTCACCATGTCCACTATGTGTAAAATTACGATCTTGTAGAATTTAGAACTACGCAAGACCATTCAGAGGTTTACAACACGAAACTCCATATTGCCGCCAGCGCTATTTTTGATTAGTAGTCAGTGTCTGCATCGGTGCACTTACAGATTGTTTTTTTGTCGATAATAGAAGTCCAATGGGCCGCGTAAACAAACATCAAAGAAAAGTGCATCCCAGCTGGAATAGCTGGTATTGCGTTTTGATGGTCAAAGTACCTTAACTTTTTGCTTTGTGTAATCTAATTTTATGGGGACGAAACTTTTCATTTCCTTGTCAAGATTCCTTCAGGATTCACTACAAAAACTTTTGTTTCGTGTTTTCTTGCTTCATCCCTAGGGCAGGAAAAACAAACACCGGTTTTGTAAAAATACTTTTCAGAGCAAGATTTTCTGTCCAAAAGAAAAATATTTAGCTAAGATCGCTCCTGCTATTATTGCATTCGCTGAATAGTCAAAAGCGGGCAGAGAGCCGAAGCAAAACTTTTCTATCACGCGGGTCCCACAAATAATTACGCTATACCTCAGAAGCTGAATATTTCGCAAGTGTTTTGTCGCGAGTTAGAACGTAGGTAACAGTATCAACCCTGTTCTTCAACTATGAGTTCAAATTCCAGTTTAAATTTGACATTGCAATATCATCTTGTTCCAGCATCTGACTTCAAAAAGGCCTACTTGCAACTTCATACGCAATTATGCACGTGAGCCACCTGACGTGTCATTGTGGCGTGTAACTAGATCCTTCAAGCGAGATTGATTCAGCATATGTTTACCATTTTAAAATTAAATTTGAAGGCAATATGTGGATTTTTACAATCCCAAGTGTATATTATCAGGACCGCATGACACAGAGGCTGCCGTGGAAACTTATTCTCTCACGTGTTACGTATCATGTTCCACGTACATGTCACGAGCAGACAGAAACAGGAAAAGAAGTTCAGTTGTTGAGAAATGGCAAGTCTTGACAGAGCTACTTGAATCCTACACTCAAGGATCATCTCAACCTGGGCCCTATGCACTTATGTTTCATTTTCAAGTGGCTTACAGTGTTAGGAACGCTAATGGATTTTCGTCGCCGAAAATTTCCACCATACATTTTGTCAAATAACGACATAGCAACATTGCCCAATACCATTATATTATGCGTCTCCACTCCGTGCGACGCTCTCCCTCAGATCTGTCCAAGCTCAAATATCAACGCTCGCCAAATGCCAAAAGCAAATCGCTTCGTTAAAGTTCTTGTAATCCCTGCAAGACGGACCAAGAAAGAAAACATCATCTGATATAAAGATAATAATCGTCTCAATCGTATTGCAGATCTGGTTGACGACCATCTCGATCGTAGCCAAGGATAAAGTTGTTGGACAACTGGTGCTCTACCGCTACCCTGTTATTTTAGAGATTATGGATGTCTTTCAACAAAATCTTGTTTGTGCACAGCCAAGTGTTTCAAATACTGTTGCCATTCAGGCAGTCGCATGGAGATACGTGTAGTTCAATACAATCTCATTGCAGCAGGATCACCAAAGAAGCGAATTATATTTGATCAACTAAAACCGTCATAACCATGAGAGACCAGAGCGTGTGTCAAGATCAAAACATACTTTCAAGGATGTTCTCAACCCCACAAGTTTATGCTGCGGCTGTATTATGGTAAAACTATTACAGTTTATTTTTCGTAACGAATATAATATCAAATGCAGTGGACCGAGAAAAATGCAGCGGCATTCAAGCAAAAAGTAAATATCATCATGTGAGAGTGAGCCCAAGGCAAACATTAGTGGTGCCGAAACTGCATCTTGAGACGTCGGAGAAAGTGAGAAGATGGAAAGCCAAGAGAGAGAAAAGAAATGGAAAAGGAGGATGCGGAGGAATAAATGTTCTTGTTAATGAAATAAATCGTTTCACGAGGGTGGCCACGCCAGTACACTCCTTGCCCATTTGCACACAAATGCAGAAAAGACCGAGATAATGTTGCATTCGTGTCTAAAACAAGTTTAGGTGTGTGCTGGATTTAGATCTAGGAAAAACAATAGCTAGAACAAATCGCTGCAAAAAAAGGAAATTAAGCAGGAGAGGATCCGGCTAAAGGATTATTGATCGAAGAATAATCTTGATAGTTTGAAGTTTGGACTTGGTGTACCCACCTGGCAGAACCCTATTTTTTGAAATCAACCTGACTGAACACCTTATTTTTTCATTCAACATGAATGCAATCGGTTTGAGATTGAAACAGTGCAAAGTTTTACTATCAAAGATGTGGAACTTTTAGTTAATTTCTTTTCATTAAAAGCCACAAGACAAGTTAAGTTGGCTGGAAATTCAATTATAGAGGAAAGTGGCTAGAGAATTATTATGCTAATTTGTAGGCTAGCATCCTCAAAAATTATACACTTTATAAAGCGTGTAAACAAGCGTTCAAGTACTTTACTGTATCTGAAGCCACACAACTGGCAGAATCTACCCTAACGTAACCGAGGCTGTCGATTTTGTCTCAAGAGTGCATTTGTTTCTGCCTGAGCAAATCTCTTTCAAAACCACAAGACGTCAGTCAGGGGGAGAGAGAAAGCAAAGGGAGACAAATTGAGAGAATGAGGGATGCCAAACTTGTCAAAAAGTAAAAGGAAGGAAAAACTGAAATGAGACATTTATTGGCAGAATGGGTATTCTGTCTACAATCTAAGATGATGTTATTGCCCAACTTGCTGTAAATCTGTATAAACTCAGAAAATGCCGTCTATAATATATCTTCGATCAAATGCTTCAGCAAAAACTCAATCATGTAAGCCTCCAAGGCGCTTTGGCTAACATTCTATATGCTCTCCAAATTCGTCTCCACAAGCGCAACAGTCGTTAAAGGTATTTATTAGCATTGTTCCCTTAAAAATAATTGAGATTCTTTCAGTGAGACTAAACTTCATGGATTCGATTATATCCCACATTTACTGCTGCAGAAATTTTCTGGACTGTGGTTACCCAGTTAATTTGTTACAAGATTCAAATCAATGTGATTACTGAAGCTTGGCAAATGTGGTTATACTCTGATTCAAAATTCTAATCTAAATAACTCTAGTCCATCATTTCAGTTTCGCAACAGGCTTACTTTGTGACTGCGCTCATGGACAGCGCATTAATTTTAAAGTCGCATTGGCAAAGCCATCGTAAAATGCAGGTGTACAGTCCAAAAGACAAGTGTGCACACTTGCAGTTTTGGACAAAAGAACAAGGCTGCCGGAGACCCAGGCTCAAATGTTGACAATAAAGCTATTCATCTGGAGGAAGTGCGCTTTTTAGAGCTATTCAAGATCGTGACTACAAGTGGAAGAGATCCTTCGAGGTTTCAATGCTTGCTCCTGATAAGAAAAATCGACTATTGAAACCCTGAAAATGATGTGAAAGCAAGGCTATCGTTGTATTTGATACTGAAAGAGCCATTTCACTTTACTTACGGCAAATTACGTTTATCGACCAAAAAATTTGTGATTTGTGGGAACGGGAGATAAGATTTGATGGAGCGTGTAGACTTTTCAAGCAGTTTGGCTACAAGTCCATGCTAAAATTGAAAAACTTGTGACGGAAGTAGATCAAACCGATGCACTTTTCTTCGCAGTCCAAAACTTTAAAAGCACCACCACATGTGAATGTGGCGTATATATTCCAGATTACTTGCTTCTATTTTTTAACAGCACAATAGGCAATGGGTCACATACCATTTCGGTATCCACAGAATCAAATGTTGTTTTTTGTCAACTCCTACAGAATGAGTGGGAAAAAGAGCTTATCTCATTTGAATCAAAGGATCGACGAAGGAGGTGAGAAGCATACTGATGACACTGGAGAAAGTTGTTGCGACGTTTGGTTTTGAAGCAGACAGTAAGTACTTTTCGAGGGATGCACTTGTTGTAGTATATGAAATGGCCGCGGGGATTCGTCGGAGATTACTAGATACAGCACGTGCATGCTAATTTTTCATCAAACTTGGCATTCATTCTACGGTCCACTGCCTACATAAGTTTCTGCCTCGCCAGTCTCACCCCGACTCGGTTGAATGCATTTCATTTTTCTCGTTCCGACTCTTGTGACCGAAACTGTAGAAAGGCAAGTTTTTGTGCTTTCTCCGTTTGTGCAAACATGCCGTTGAAAGGGGTGACAACCAAGGTTTCATTGGTGGATTCATGATTTTAATAATGTGTGCGAGTTTACTTTTTCGATGAGAAGATCTGCATTACTTCATTAGTTACAAACTTTTTCTCCTGTTCCAAAACTGAATAATTTAAAATACCAAAGCGTGATCAAAAAGAGCCAGCTAAACAAAAAATTGTGAAAAAAAACTCTCAAATAACTTAACTAAAAACTGTTTCAATTTATTAAACTACTCGTTTTGTCGCGACTGAATTCGAACCGTGATTATCTTCTAAGCAAAAAAACAGGATGAAAATTTCCTACTTGATAAAGTATAATTCAACATCAGCCCATATAACAAAGTTCCGAAAAACAATGTCTTTTAAATCTGCCATCCTTCAAAAACTGCGCTATCAAAGTAAAGACTTTTGGTAAACTATGTGTCGGTAGTTGGTGAAATATGGAATTGATGGCGGCTATTATTGGGAAAGCGGCGAGCCTCTGCTTGTAAGAAAGACGTGCAATTTAGAGGCCGCATTAGATTTGTGATGCACTTAAAAAGTTTTGATGGCGTCCAACACCTGGCTCTGTAACGACCCCAACTTGATATGATTTTAAACCTTTCCGAAGTTGGGTCACCTGAAAAAATATTGCCTGTAAACGTTGCAGAAAAGACTACTCCGGAACAATGTTCATACATAAGGAAAGCAATTGAGATTCACTGTCAGGAAGATTTGTGCCTTTGATGGGCTGCAGCTACTCTGTGCTTTGCCAACTGGGAAAGTAGCGTCTAGGGCTGGAATAATGAAGAAAAAAAGAGATAAAAGCGTTCGAGTCTAAGAACAAAGGTTGTTGTAGGGGATGATGATGAAATGTAGCTGGCTGGCGGTAAATCTTGCACTATTGGAACAAGCCTTTAGATTGCATAGATAGGCGGGAAGCGTTCTTGGACTCGGTGGCAAACTTTTATTGGATCAAGTTGCTTAAGTTTGAGCGAGGGGAATTGGCCGAGGTCGGTGCATTCAAAAGTACGTACACAGCAGGCAGCATAGAGTAAAAACGTTGAGTGAAAAGAATGAAGGTGGCTGGAGGTTTATAGGTGTGTGTGTGTGTATATATATAGGTGTTTGAGTGTGGAAACGACGCTTACCGTCATGGAAACGAAAAGCTCCCTCGAGAAATTCAGTTCCAATCGGTTCCGGAAATGGGTAGACGATGGTTATGAGAGACATGCGACTGTGCGAAGAGGTGAAACGCTTCACTTCGTTTCCGCTTGGCCCGCATAATTTACCCAGAAGCCGGTCCGTGTAATTTGTCGGATCTTCTTCAGGTTCCATGTCATAGACTTCAGTCACAGTTGAACAGTTGCTTCCCCTAATGAATCAACACAAAAAATAATGTAGCCAGTGAACAAATCTATGGCCATTCGACATTATTGATGCCCGTCATCAACTTTTCCGATTCAGCAATGGTTATGTTGTCATAACAGTTTCAATTAGCAATTACATTGGCGAATAAAAAGGTTTTGATGACCCATTCTGAACGAGCACATCAGCATTTGAGTTAACTCACCTGAACTTGTAATTGAAAACGGCGACCTGGACCACATCAGTGGCTTTTCCTTTGAACACAAGCTGGCACCGGAAGACGGATGGTTGGGGAGTTTTACGGTCGGCTGTGTAAACTCCAAAGGGTCGAAGTTCCTTGGGCGGAGGGCTGAAATTTCTGGGAATAATGAGCCGAAACAAGTTTCCTCTGGCGATTTCGCCGTCAAAAACATGGCCACAGCTGACTGGTTGCAGATTGGCGACCTCTGCGAAAAAAGAAGCAAAACTCGGATTACACAAGCGGTCTCCTCTTGGCTATCAGAGATTCCAAGGCTTATTTAATGGATTGCGGGACAAAGTTATTTGCCGTCGATTGGCCGGCGTTTCTGAGAAACAAGCTAGTTTGGCTATCACTGTGAGCTAATAGATAAAATGAAAGGAGAAATATTCTTCGATCCATTTCCTCAAACTTCCAACTATCTGCCTTCAAATACATGAATTTACGCCATTCGCTCGCTGCACTTTACTACTCCAACTTGTATAAAGTAACGGGAATCTTTCAAACGGATTTATGCCTAAAGTTCCACGCTTTCTCTTTGCTCCGTAAGCTTTCATTCAGGACACTCTCGTGATAATAGATTAGAAATTATTAAAGATGATGATGACGCTTCTTCACACACGTACATACAAGAACATGTTACTTTCCATCGTGGGAAACTATTCAAACTTTGCCAATTTCCAACAGAACCAGCATTAAAGGCCTCTGCTTTTTCATTCTTGAATCTAGAGCTCAGAGACCATGTTTAACAACGGCTAAAGCCATTTTGTTTGCAATCTCCTTCAAAGCCGGTCCAGCTGACGGGATTTTCGGTGAAAATCTGCTTTGCTTACCGTGAGAAGCTCGCGGATATCCCAGTAGTCCGTCGTCGTCAGTATTGTCCAGGAACGTGCGATGAGTTTTTGCATGAGAAAAGCCGGTGTGAGTGTCATGCGGGATCTGTTGCTGCTGGTTGCCAGCGTGAGCTTGAGGCGGATGAGATCGCGATGATATTGGCTGATGCGTTGCCACGGAAGGTGATAAAGGTCCCAACGGTGGCTGTCCGTGGTCAAAGCGGATTTTGGTGGTGGTCGTTGCTGCGGTTGCTGATGACCAAGAACCTGCAGAATTCCCCTTGAGGAACCGCACACTCGCTCTAAACCCATTGTACACATACGGCGAGGATGTGTAGCCGGACCGAAATTCAATGTACGCTTGACCCCCTTCGATATCAACGGTCGAGTCTGTCGTTTGTTGACACAATTTCTTCCAAGGGGCGCTCGAAGGCAACAAGCTCGAAAAGTTGCTTCGCCAAATGGCTACATGATGAGTCGCGCAGAGCCTGAGGGACAAAAAGCCGGAACATGAAAAAAATGCCTCTACTTACGTAAGACTTGCAAAAGTAAAACGCTTAAACAAGCTTATACAAGAAGCGGATCAATAAGGTATGAGAGAGACATGGATCGCCTGCCATATTTTCTCGTAGATTAGCAAACAGAGCTAGTGCTCTTGCTGCTGCTTCTTCTATGAAAAAATAATACCTTGCAAAAATTCTTAAAGCTTTCTCGAGATGAAAAGGTGATATAGAAAATAGTGTATAAAGAGGCGACTGGGCTCCAACGCACACAAGATCATCGCCACATGCACAAGACTATGACGAAATCATGTGGCTCGTCTAACGCCCAGTGTGGCAAGAAAGAGACGATAAATAAGAAAGATCCGGTAAATTCCCGGCTCCCATGCATGTTACGACGATCCCGAGTTGCTAGCTTCTTATGTGTATATTGTTCGTGACTTGGTCCAGTCATTTTGACGGAAGGAGAAGAGAAAGACCAAGAAAGCTGACGAACATTATTAACGGACATTGTTCGCAATGTGTTTGTTGAAGGAAGCGGAATTTACGAGGTGCTGCTTGATGGAGTCAAAGGGAGAGAAGAGAGAGAGAGAGCGCAAGCAGCGAGATTACAAAGAAGGATTTCAAGGGAAAAGATATTGAAGAAGGTAATTCGCCAAATGCTTCGTGTTCCTACTTTTAGTGATTAATGTAGTTGTAAGGTTATCATGATGCTACAAGAGCTTTTCTTCTCTTATTGATCCGACTAGATCTACTGCATTCCACAGCCTCCAGTATCAGAAGGCCAACCAAAAGTTCCACTACTTGTGTCCGACAAAGTTATATTAATTGAGTGCTATTGACAAAAGACGGATCAGGGGAAATTGCGAGTGGAAATAATAAGTTGTATGCATCGTACAAGTAGGTTAAACTTTTTGCTAAGCAGCTTTGAGGTACAGGTGTCGCGGGTAATAAAATTCAAGTGTGTTTTTCGGCATTTACCGCAAGTAAACGAACAAAATCAAATGAAAGCTAGTTCTGAGGGGAGACTAAACGAAGTCGACTTACGAAACAATATTACACGATTTATCTACATGCGAGAGTCAGATTTAATAATAACGTTACTTACGGCGGTTGAGGAAAGCTGAGCACAAAGAACCTGACGCGTATTTTGACATTTGTCGAATTGGCAGAAATGTGATAACGACATCTTCGGTTGGGCGGAAACAAGCCCGGAAACCCTGGGGATGCCAAGATGCAATCGTGGTTCCAGCAGCTGTGGAATGTCCAGTCGCATACTGCAAGTCGAAAACGCATTCGGTAATTAAGAACATGCCTTGTCAGCAAATCTTTTTTTCCAGAAAATCCTTTAGCTCAATATAACGCCTTATTTGCTGTCCAGCGGACTCTCGCTTACTTACTTATGTCATGGACATACGCTACACGCCACCAATTAGAAGCTCAAAGTCGTATGTTTCTACTGAGGTCCTGAGTTTCTACTGATGTAACTTTGACTCGAAGAAGCTATTGTTTTAAGGTATGTTCAAATGCATAAAAAGTAAATTTTACGCAGGAATTTGACTCAAAAAATTTATACGTTCAATTTAAACGTTTAAATGCCTAAATAGTTTTGTCTCTAACGCCAGCTTGGAACTATGTACACCTGAAGTGGCTTTGAATCTTTTTTCTTGGACCTTTTATGTATATATCTGGTGCATCAGAAGGTTAGAGATAAATACAATAATTACAGATATCTTCAACGAAAAAAGAGCTGATTAAAATGTCTGCGAAGTGGAGCTATATTCGAAATTGCTCGTATCGGAATCCAATGCGATGCTTAGGCGTCGTAGAGAGATATCCGTGGGAAAAGTTTTGAGCAGAATAGGGGAAAGTTTGTGGACTTGTAGGCTCAAGTTTGTATCTACGAAAAGAATGAAGATTAAGTCAATAAATCCAATGTACTTTTTCAAAAGCAACTGGTAATCGAGCATCACCACCGGTGATAGGGTAAAAGCCTGCTATTTTTGAATTCTAACTAATATACAGCTATTTCACCGACGAACGCTAGGCTAGAAGAACAACTACATGTGGAAGCACATCACTCTAAGGTGATTAGGTGATACATTTTGTAACAAAAACCTGGCTGATGAAGTCAGGCGGAAATTGAGCTGTAAATTAAAAGTGGGGAATATATATTGTTTCGCCGAGTCACAGAGGAGCCGGAAGAGACGGAAACCGTTCTGACAGCTTCAATGAAAATAAATGAAGTATTTCAGTAAATGAACGAGTAATGATGATGAGGCCCTAATTGGGCCGTCTTATATTTCGCAGAAACAGCATCTTCCGCCTCATAATTGTCTTTTCCCCGTTGATTTAAATTGACAGAAACAAAGGAGGTCATGATGGCATTAGTTGAAGCGTACCTGACTGAGGTCTTAATTTTCCACCTTTTGATGGATCTCCAGTGACAGGATCATCTGCTGACGAGAAGCTCACGTAAGCAGCCAGTTGAGATCGACTCGTTCGAGCATCAAGCCTGTAACAGTTAAGAAGAAACGTTCATTAAAATGTTTACCATTTGGGCTAATTTACCCTGGCAGGGATTCTCTCGAGACATTATACTCTCCCCTGAAAATGCCGCATTATATGCAAAGAGTTGTTCGAGTCTCGAACAAAACCTGATACACTAGCACATATACATGGAAACTTCAGGAAGAAGACGAGAAACGTTGCTGAAAAATAGCTTTATTCGAATAACACAGCTCAGAGAGAAAGAGGCTGGATTCGGAATAGGAAGAAAATTGGAAAAGAAGCAGAACATTCCGTGAATTAATGATATTATTTTCTTGAATTGGATGAACCAGAAAGAAACGGAAACTTGCTCTCTTGGGCCATTGCTCGAGTTTCTCAATTCTCCATCCTGACTGATTCATAGACGGAAACCTGTATCTTTTGTGTATACCATTCCAGAGGGGGATCAGGTGAAAATGTCCAATGTATAAGCAGAATACCAAAGAACCTACGAATACATTGTAAACTTTTCCAATCAGATGTATACATTTACGGCGCTATCAATTTTTATTCGCCGCTACCTGAGATGCCGTGCCTGCAGTGCGAATTCAGCTTTAAAAATGTAAAATTATGTTTCTATTTCTCGAATCCGGATTATCTGTTTTTCAATAACTTATTGACATTGGCGTTCAACCGTGACTCATCAGAGTTACGCGAATCCGCCACGTGATTTTATTACTACTTTACGCTAATGGAGAGAATCTTCAAGAAGGAGAAAGATTACAAATGAGGGAAAGTGAAGAAAGTGGTTCTTGAAGAGCGCCATCCAAGTGGAAAAAGATTTCAAGAGTTTCAGCCAGTTTGATGCAGGAGCGGAATGCATGAATTCACAGAAGCTCTCACAGGCAATTGAACATCTTTTTCCCAGTTCTAAAAGGTAATCTTCTTCAAGCCACAAGGTGTGCATAAAAATGAGCTCCATGGTTCAAAGATAAACTTTTTTCTTGCCAAAGTAAAACTCATCTAAAGACTGGAGTAACTTTTTGTTCCTGTTAGCGCTTCATTAGAAAAACAGTCAATTCCAGTTCATCGTTTCGAAGCACTCTAGAACAAAGTTCAGCTCATGATACACTTCCAGTGCTAACTAAATACGAGTTTAGTCTCATAACCTGTATCTGATACTATCTTTAGAAGGAGGTGAAGGGAGTGACTATGACACTAATTAGCAATTGAGTTTCACGAAACTTGTGGTTCCTTTCAGTGGACACATTTTGCTATTCCGGCAGATAATACTCTTGCAAAGTGTATCTTAGTTTGCCAGTGGAAATTGCAAAAGTTTTGTTGAAACATTCAGGTTCACCAGCATCTGTGCCCTGAACCAAACCAGGTTTGCAAGACAGCCATGTTTTGAAGCATGTCATGCACCCATTGAATACTTTGCCTCGTACGGGACTTCGGTTGTTTACGTGGTAATTTTCGCTGTTTAGAAGTTGGCCAGAGTAGTGGAGATCTTGTTGCTTAAGCGGTACTGGTGGTATGTCTTTATTAGGGAGACGGAAAGGATGTCTGTGTAAACGCTGTTGGGCGTGAAAAGTAAACTTTGTGACGAGTTTGTCTCTAGAAAAATTGCTGGGAAAACTATGCTCTTGGTGACTTGGGGCTAGGGGCTAAATGCAGGTACGCGAGCTGAACAAATTTTGCCCAAAATTTACTTTATGATAGCTTTTCCAGGGGACCGTGTCTTGTAGCCGGAAGAGAGGGAAAGAAAGAAGAATAGCCAAAGTTTAACTTTGGCTTTGGCCAACTTGTCCCATCCGTAGTGACTACCCCTGTGTCAGAATTTCTACAGCAAACGCTTTGGCTTCTACGGGAAATTCCAGTCGACCAACTTGGTCCTTTTACTGGCCACGAAGAAGGCAAAGATGTCAGTCACGAGGGAAAGAATTGGCAATGGCAAAGAGAGAAAGACCGACCACATTTCTGAACCTGAAGCTTGATCAAGAGGGAAATATTATGATTTCACACACATACATACTACATTTTATATATATCTCTGCGTCGCTTTTGCTCAAAATTCTACCAACGTGTCTCCAACTACCAAAAGTCTTGTTCGAGTAAACTTGAAATCAAAATCAACAGCTTGTACGCCGCCTGAATTTGAACAAACAACGGCAAGTCAACTTTGCTTCTTTGTGGTTGAGTAAGCCGCTGTTGCTGTGGGCCCTGAAGAAATGAACCGTTTAGTGCCATCGGTTTATACACAAAAATATCGTTTGAAGCTGAAAATGCATGTATGTTATGCACCTGTGAACCACAATGAGTATCGCTAGGGAGAAACAACAATAAACTGCTGGATGAGCATCTATTAGCCAAAGAGGCGGCCCGTTAAGTAAGTACTTGAGCCGGTGAAAATGACAAGTGAAAGCAATTACCTCAAGAGCATCGTAGCTATTCCTCTGTCGCCGAACATAACCACAGGAGGCGAATAACGACTGTTTTCTGCACATAACTGAATCGCTTGCGGCGACACATCCACGTTGTTATCTCCATCAGCAAACTGCAGGAATCCACCGTTGCACCTGTGTAAAATTAAACAATAACCATCAAATACATTCACGGCCTCGTTAACATCATCCGGTCCAGACAGAATAGTGGGATAATACTGAGCTTAACATTATGTTATTTACAGTTACGGGTTTGAAGTTTCTAGAATTTAAAATTTTATTGAATTACACATGTAGTTTAAAGGAACGTTGAATTTTGTCTGAGTCTGGATGTAGATATGACGAGCGGTCACATTGCAAGTAAAAGTTAAAAAGCCAAAAACCGTAGCATCAAGGACCAAAAGACAGCTCAATAAACTCAACCCCAAAAAATGTTAGAAGCAAAAGTCAAAAGAAAAATCAAGACAATTCTGCCGGAACAAAGAGCTCGCAAAAGTAAAGCCGGCAAAATCCTCAGACCTTTTAAGAAGGCTTTTTAGAATATAAATCGGAAAATAAAGGCACACAACAACCCAAGTTTAAGTACAGGTTAAGGACAGAGTTGAAGTACAAGAGCATTTTCGTCGGTGAAATGTGCGGGAGACGGGTTGGTTCTGTGGCAGGAATTTATTGATATTTTTTGCAGCATGTATTTTGTCATCGTTTATCATCATTACAAGAAGCAGTTTCTCCGCCTGCTCTCGTAGACGAGCCCAAAGTCTTGGTAAGTGGACCACAATCTCTTTTGTGTACCGAATCAAGATGCTCAGCAGCCAAGAATATCCTTGTAATAAGATGACAGTCAGAATACGCTTTCTCTTCAACAGAGAAAACTCGCTGCAAGAGACGAAGCTCTTGCACAAGTAAGAGTAAGAGTCATCATAACTACAGCCTATTACCTTTTTCCAGCTCTTTAAAATTCTTGCCTTTTGTGTACCAAAAGTATTATATGTTCATTGCTGAAATTTATCCCTGCTTCCGTTCCTTAACCCAACATAGTAAGCTATCGTAACAGCCAGCGTTATTTTTGCAACCATGTCCAGAAAACATGAGCCCTTACAGAAGTAGTTTTCCTGGGAGCAGAAAAATAGTTGGTGGAAACTTGAAACGCTCGCAAAGAATAGAACAATTTGACTAGTTTTCCACTTATCGAGAAAGTGACATGACAAGTAATTTTCTCCTCTAAGAACCTTACATTGGGTAAAAGCCAGCAAAGTATGACCAGGCTTAGGCGGGTGTAAACGAGCCAAGCTGTTCCGGAGATTGGATCCTTGGTTGGAGCAAAAGGGTGATAACAAAATAGGAGAAATATGAAGGTGGAATATGGCTGGTTTTGTTCCCCTTCTTCTTTCTCTTGAGAACAAGACCATGTGTGTCGGATGCATATATCATCGCATTCGTGCCGCCTTTCTCCGTCTGCAAAGCACATGAATAAATAGCCTTGTTCTTGTTAACTGCGGATCTTATTCGGCTCGAGATAATTCCAAACGGTTTTCCGACTTATGAATACATGAGAGCCGTTCTCATCCACATCCAACAAGGTGGGAAGTAACAACGTGCTTTTTCTTCACCAGCGAGACAAACGCTTCTTTTTCCCTCCATCTGACAAGCAGAATACAAAAACAGACGTCATCACTCCAACAAACAACTCCAACTTATCATCCACAACAAAAGACTGGACTGACTGGCCTGTAGTTGCATGAACACAGAATTTCTACTATATCTCATACAGCTCCAAATAAGCTGCCTTCTGTCCCGAAACAAGATACAGATTTACTCAATTGTTTTTACCCTGGAGTCGAAATTTGTTCACCCTTAATTCTCCCAACCTTTTGTGCCTAATCTTAAAATCCTCTTTAAGTTCGTTAGAAAAAACAATGTAAATAACCAACAAAGCTACGAAATTGCTCACAGTGCAGAAAGGTTAGCAAGAGAAGGGTGTATCAAGAACAGGAAATCACAAAAGTTGTCAAGAAAAGAACGCCATATAAAAGTACACAGACAGAAATACACACGCGACATTCCTTCCGGCTGAATAACGTTTCTGCTGGAACTTCTTGGAAATACGATACACTGTCCTCCTCGGTTCCACGCATGCTAAACTAACATACATTTCACATATCAAGTAGAAGGCAGTTAAGTGAGATAATAATGTCATAATATGGTCTTTGAATGGTTCTTTTGAGAGCAAAAGGATAATTTATGTTTCATGATAGGAGCTAAATGCTCAGGCAGCAATGCTGACATAAGTGACAAATTCGAATAACACTGTTGAAGGGCACACGAGATTGTACTCTTGGATCGCAAAATTATATTGTGTCACTTGGACTGAAAGCTGTAAAAAAAACTTAAAATTGAGCGGGTTTACTCAAATCAGTTGAAAAGAAGCCCTTCCGTAGTAGGATGTACTTAAAACCACTGCTGGATAAGTTTCAAGAAAGCTACAAACCAGGTAGCTAGATACACGCTGGACCAGCTGAAAAAAGGCGTTGTTGCAGCTTTTGAACTTGCATAATATCTTAAACCGAACCGTTGTGAACACCGAAGAACCGGCTCAGGTGCTTTACCAACTGTGAGAAGTCGTAATTTGTAATGGTGCCCAAGAACTTTGCGTACCTCTGAAAGCCGGCCCCGTCAGGTCTCAAAACTGTCAACAGTTCCTTTTTCGGTTAATGAGAAAAATGAATATTTTGAATTAAAAACAGGGAAGCTGTGTTTTTTGTTGCAGCAAGTATCATTCAGTTCAAAGCATGTTTATATGGAGAACACTTGCGGTTCCACGGAATTTAACGGTGAAAGCCAAAGGAAAGGCTCTATGATGAGGCTCGAGGGAAAAGAAAATATCTTCGTTCGCTTGTAAGGCGTAAGAGCGGAACGATCCGATACAAGACGTCAAGTGACGCCAAAGAAACTATGACTGACTGACTAGTTGAGTGGAAGGGAATGTGTGTGAGTCAGCATTGCAAGCGTGTCGTGTGTGAGTGTGTAAAACATTATGGAATTTCACAATATACCATTTGAATCTCCAGCAGAAATTCATGCTTTTCGCTTGCCAACAGATAAAGGATATTTTAAAGGTGGGAATGGAGTTCCAGCAAGAGAAAACAGTTCTTGTGTTCCTTCTCTCTCTCTTCCACGAGACCAACTTTTCGTGTCTTGCACAGATAAAAGGAAGGGGATCAGGTGTATACCAACTTAATTTTCCCGCCATTCCACTATGAAATTCACGTAACATGGAAGAACAAGTGGCTTGAAATAATCGAGAGCCAGTATAATGCAGAGCTGAATGGTGTTGATAATAGAGCCCAACTCACTCGGATACGCACGCATACAACTGCATGGAAATGTGCCAATGCCAAAGCGTCGAGGATGTAGAATGAAAAATTTATCGGGGTTTAACCACCCACAGCATTGAACAGGACGAAATGACGGTGAAAGTGGTTGTGGGGTGGAAACATTGACAGCATGTGTGCCGGGCAAATATTGGTTGTTGGACAATTACAAATTACACAAATTGTACATGTATTTTGGTGGTTCTCTCCCACCAATGATAATGGCGGTTGCAAATAGACCAAACAAAACATGGCTTTCCATGTGTTTTGTGTCGGAAGGGGAAACATTAGAAAATTCGTTGGAGGATGCGAGTCCACAAATTCTTTGGGATTGCTGTCGGCATAGATTACTGTTGGAGAGGATGTTGTTGTTGGTTTTGGTTTGCTGAGTAAATATAAAAAGGACACGACTGACAGGCTTTATGTTGTTGTGAGGCTCATCGCATGGCAAGTCAATGCGATGAGGTTAGTAAGTATATAGTTTGGTGAAAGTAAATTGTCGGCAAAGTACAGTGGGAAATCTCGTAGGAATTCGAGGTGTATAACCCAGTCAGCTTGCTGTTTAAACAGGAAGCAGGATGGAATAAGGCAAAGGAAGAAAACTAAATTGACGGAAATACA
>JAQGBJ010002379.1:0-16767 GCA_034698345.1 Sphaeridia pumilis
AAGTACTAATTGTGATTAGGTTGAAATTATCCGTCCGCTGCTTCAGTGCCTTTTAGTTGGTTAGATTTTGAAATCTGTGATTGTTCAGGTGAGTTTGGCGCTATTTCTATGGTTTTCCATATTGTTTGTTTGTTTTGAAAATCATAAGTAGATTGTAGATAGACGAAATCCATTCAAAATTTTCAGACGGTTAGTAAACAAAATTCTAGTGAAATTGGAGATTAAGTTTAAAGTTTAGGAGTTTTGGTAAGTTCTAAAACGACATTGTTATTGTTTGGTATTTGTTTTGGGAATGTCATATTATGAGTACTATAGCAGGTTCAAAGTTCAAAGGTGACCAAGTACATAAACAATACCTTGGCAGTCATGAACGAATTACTAGCATTTTAAATTGCAGAATGTTTTCGATGGTAGATTTATTGTTTTTATAATGTTGAAGGAATGAAATTGATGATGGAATAATTGAGGCTGGTTTTCAGTTTGACTCTTGAGATTGTGATTTTGAAAATTCGACTAATTTTTCTGGTACTTGTTGATTTCAGACGGTATCGAGAATGAAGTTGGCAATCATCGCGGTTTTGGCAACCTTCTGTCTTATTGGAAGCTATCACAGTGCGGCTGCAACTCCAGTAGCTGATATTGAAGATACTTGGAATGATGTCAAAAACACAGCTACCAACACCTACAATACTGTACAAACAGAAGCAACTAGCTTCCACAATCGGTTTAGGAATACCTTCAGAAGTGATGCCAAAGAGTAAGCAAGCTACTAAAAGATATCTAAAGTTTGTAAATCTAAAGCAATATTCAATTCAGTTTCAAGTTTCTAACTTGTTCAACTTTTTAAAACAGAGACGACCCGAAATTGAAACCTTGGGAAATTGCTGTCATCGCCTTAGCAGCCATTGTGGTCTTGTTTGTCGGAGTTTGCTGTATCGGATACTGCCTCTGTGAATGCGTCAAGGAACTTCTTTGCTGTATCTGCTGTTGTGGTCGCCGATAAGTGATGCGGATGTGTAATGCCTGAATGTTCAATAATGCCTTCAACAAGTTAGGCCTAACGACAACGACTATCAATCTAAATCGGATTCCATCCAAGAAAAAATATGATGCCTTCAAAATTTTTGAAATGTTATTGTAAATAACTTATCTGGTTAAGAAACTTCTTTTGTAAACAATTCTTATCATACCTAGACAAGACAAGAGCTCATAGTATTTTAAATGTATTAGCAGTCATTATAATGTATTAGTAAGCAACTAAAAATTTAAATACTATGTATTAGGTCAACTTACTAAGAGAGTTTTCAAGTTTGATGTTTTATTTGAGCTGCATGCGCAGGCTTTGCCTTTTTGACAAATCACGATAGGATATTTCGAAATCTAATGCAATGAACAATGTAATTCCGTCTCACAGTTGAGCCTGCCAGTGATGCTAACAGTGTTAACCAGAAGTAACCAACATAA
Source organism: Sphaeridia pumilis (assembly GCA_034698345.1). Taxonomy (NCBI): domain Eukaryota; kingdom Metazoa; phylum Arthropoda; class Collembola; order Symphypleona; family Sminthurididae; genus Sphaeridia; species Sphaeridia pumilis. The sequence continues at coordinate 1,465 of JAQGBJ010002379.1, forward strand.
GACTTTGAGTGTTAATTTTGCTTGTGATGCTGTATGAATTCCAAACGTTCCTAATATACGAATTAATAGGTTAAGTATCCATCTAAAACAAAGACATTGATTCGCGCGTACCTAAACGAAAATGCCAATAGTGAGTGCATATAAAAAGTTAAAATCTATCCAAAAAATGTGAAATAAATTTAACTACTACTTGGGCTTTATGAAAGTCTGTACTTATACATAATTCCAAAGAGTCTTTGCTTGTATAAAGCTATCGGCTCTTTACGTTTAAAATTACTAAACTCATACATAAGAGTTGCATATATAACTTGATTGACTAGAGCTATCATGTTGACATGTGCAGCACCGGAGGCTCCACCCATGTGTGTTATTGTGGTTGACGTCACTGGTTTTGAAGCACGAGATAACACTGCGGACGTACTCGAACAGCTTCCGGAAGCGTGGGCATTTGAAAGGATGCATTTGATTTGGCTTGGGCTTTTCCTGGTAACTTCAAGTAAATCAACTCATTGCCAGAACGAATCAATTTCATTGGTATTCCATTAAATGAGTAATCCCAGTAAGAAATGTCTCCCATGAGAAGCCAACTCGTGCAAAAACCCTACTCGACGCAACCATTTGCAATATTGGTTTGGTACTATGTTCGTGGTGGTATCATACAATGTTGATTTATTGTCTCTTAAGTATAGCTGATGGCTTCAACTTCAACAATTCCTAGTTCAGGCTATGAAAACATGCGAGGCACGTGCACTAACAAGACCTGAGTCGCCATTTCTCAGCTCTCGACAGTCAGGTCTCGAGCTCCTCAAAATGACATCTGACCTAAAACTTTTCCACCCACATGTCCAATGGGACATTAGTCCAATCTTGCCTACTGAGCTCCCGAATTCACCGGAGATCTTCACCGTCAGCAACGGCGAGCTTATTGCCTTTCATCTGCTTTTCTTGCCTTTTGTGAACATGATTCCTGCAGTTTACAACCGATTTCGGGAAAAAGTCACTCAGTTTACAGGGCCTGATGGATGGCTGATCATCGAAACAGAATCAGAAACTGAGGTTCGAAACTTTGCTCTGAGCGCCAAGTACCGCCGCTCTGCTGTTCAGTACATCGAAGTGGAAATGACTCCTTCACCTCAAAATGGCCGTTGGATGCATCGAAATTGCTCTATAGCTCTACCACACGGTTGTGAGGCCTCTTTCAAAGCTGCTCTTGAGCATTGGCGAGAAGTGCAAAATCTGATTCAGCCTTCTACAATAGTTGTACTGCATCCGAATTACCTAGACGCCCAAGCCTTCAATGAGTCACTAATTTGGTATGCATCAACTGACGGTCGAAAGCGAAAGCTGGTCCCCGAACACAACAAACCAGTATTTGTCTTGGAATTCAGCAAAATTCCCTTGTCAAATTCGAGCAACAAGCTTCAAGTGCCGTTGAAAGGTCATCTTAAGTGCGAAGTTTGTGAAAATAGCGCTGCTGAACACAACAAGTGGTACAGATCATATGGATACCTAACAAAAGCACCGAGAAAGCCCAAACGTGTTTACAACTTTGAATGCTCCAGCAAAGAGCCGTCATCTTGTTGGCCGACGATGAGTTTGACGCTGGAAGAAGCGACACAAGGCGGAAGAAGGGTTTTTTGGGAATTGACGGAAACAACGGTCACTTCGCTCCATAATTACTGCGTTACACCTTTGTATCGAAATCCAACAACCAAGCCCATTTTAGGCTCTTGGACTATCGCAAATCAAATGGACTACACGTTATCGCTTGGAAGCAACTTCAGCGCATCCTTTAACGAATTTGGCTGCTACTCGGACCAAGTTATTCGGAACCTACCAAAGGAACACGTTTTTGATTCCGCATCTCTTATTGGCCGTCTGTTTCCCGCCCGGAATGCTTTACTCGCTTCTATCAACACAGATCTCAGCACTGACCAAATGGAGAATTTTGTTTACATCACCGAAGTCGGCGTGGAGTCGAGCAATTCTGCCATTGATTTGTACCTGAATCCTATGGAATCGCCAGTTTGGTGCACGTTCATCGGAGCGCTTCTGATTGGATGCGCAGCCTTTGCAACGTTGAGCAGCTTTGAGCCGCGCAACATCGGTGGAGGAGCAAAGTGGTCCTGGTGTCACTGGGCCTTGCGTTTCGCCCGAATGCTTCGATTTCTCGGCGGGCTCTTAGTCGACCAGTGCCATTTGGACTTGCCGACTCGACATCGAACAACAGTCGTTGTTCCGATGGTTCTGCCGTGGCTTCTAGCGATTCTCATAGTGACCAACGGCTTCAAAAGTTTCTTCAAAGCCAGATTCCTTCTCCCGTTTCCCTACAAACTGGTAAACCAAACTCGTTGGCAAGACTTTGTCGGCTATTCCTTCTACGCAATCGATGATCCCACCTTGGATTGCAACTGTTTACATAATGGCCGCAACATCGAGTTCAATTCCAACCATGAAGGATGGATTCTGAACCAGTTTAGTTTTGACTGGAAAAAGTATGGAGACTCGCTGGGTTGGCTTTGTCGGCGATATATGCGTGGCAATACACCTGTGGAGATTCATTTCAAACTGTCTTTGGAACAATTTCGACCCAGTTTCGGCAAGTCGAGCCCGGTATTTCGGAAATTAATGGCTCAAACGGTCCCGGATAACCAGTCGTATATTATCGGCCCCGAAGTGGTGGAAAAATTGAGGGCCGGGCTCATAATGGGTCATGCCGAGCGAATATGTCGTCACTGCCTTGATGCGTTTGTTGGGTCCAAGTATCGAGCAACACTTGGAGAACACAAGGCGCGTAGTGCACGCGTTGAAGCAGCCGGTTACAACATGAGCTTCTCAAGCTTTTTTGGCGAAAGACCCATGCTTTGCCCAATTAACGAACGCAAGGAAGAAACTCTCAACGTAATCGACTTGTTTTGGGCGACGCGAGAATACAAAGCGGTTTTTGTTATTCCCGCCGACCAGTTTGCCTGGTTTTGGAACCTGTTCAAGACGCGAATGAAAGCTGACCCTCGGCTCAAGTTCGCCTACATCGGACCGAAGCAGCTCAAAACGAGCCGCGCTCAACTTCTGGACTCGAATCCAACCAACAGCCACGTGTACATCGAGAGACAATTTCAGCACGAGACTTGGATGGCCCGAAGAATCGCAGCCTTGTATTCATCCGGTCTTTTGGATTTCTGGAACAAGTGGCACTACATCAATAGAATCTATATCAAGAGTTTCATTTCGAGGGAAGTTGACGAGGAGGACAAGGAATTCAAGCCTTTGGCTATTACGGATCCTTCGCTCAAGCTTCTCTTTGAAGCAGTCTACACTACGCTCCTGAGCTTGATACCAGTTTTGGTGTTGGAAATGTTGGTGAGCATGGTACACATGGTCGATGCTGAGATCCATTAGAACTTTACTTGGCATTTTGAAGGTATAAAAAGCCAATAGCAAAAATAAAACTGAAAAAATTACCTCGGACTGTCTACATGACGCAACTCTTTTGGTAACGCCAACGCATGTCGAACTTCATTAAAGCTAATCGGTAATAGGCTAATAAATTTAACCATAATTGTGATGGAAGTGGAAGAATCATGCCATTCATATCCTTTACTTTTGTCATTACAAACCAAAGGAAATTCATGTCCACTGTATTTGAGCAATTCCTCCCTATTATGATAACAATTTGATTTCAACTTCCCTTGGCAAATCTACAAAAGTCACGTTAGTTTTTGTTTATTACCGCATTTAGTGTTTTGGTTTCCGTAGTAGCTGAAGAGAAGGACTGTGAAGATTGTAATTCAACACTTGAGAATGAAGGCCAAAATGAGTGCCATGTTGCTGAGCATTTGGATTCTATGTGGAATCTGTTCAGTAGCTGAAAGCGGTTCTGAAGTCACAGTCAAAATCAAAGAGGGACATGAAGGTAGGTGAATTAACAAAGTTGAAAATTTCAGAATGCTTCTTGGAACAGTTTGATTGTTGAGTGTTATATTTTCAACAGCGTCCTCACTTGAAACACCGCCTACTGAAAACGAGAAACAACTTGTAATGGAAGGAATCGTAGGCTTTTACGAAGCAGCACAGAATCTTTCCGAGAAGCAATATCCGCACTGTCAAAACAGTCCAATCAAGCTTGTGAACTTGTTGAATTCCAGCAGTACGCCGAAACCATGACGGAGAAGCTTCGATTGATGGCCATTGAGTACGCTGAAAAGGCTTACGATGCCAAGAGTCGCAAGGCCCTCTGCCTCACTTTTGGAATGGCAACGGTGGACATAAATGGCGAGTGTGAACGATGCGCCGTGTTCACAACACGTGCTATGAAGAAGATGTTCGATAAGTCTATAATAGATCAAGTTAATTCAAAGCTGCGCAATTTCGCTCTCATATTTTCGAGCCTCCTTCAAAATGTGAATCAGGCTGTTTGTGGTATCAAAGACGTATGTGAAGTGAAACGCAACGTGGTTTGAAGTTTCGACAGAAATGTAGCTTTTGTAGTCTACGAATTAAATATGCAGAAGCTGAAATAAAATTGGATAAACGTTGTGAGTTACTCCAAGTTTAGTTCACCGTCAAAAGGTAGATGGCCATAAAATAAAAATAAGGTAGAGCCATTAAATTATAGAGCTTGTATACTTCACGACTCTTTTGGATGCAGCATAAGTACTTGAGTCAGTGAAGTCGTTGCAGTATTTTTTCAGAGTTAACTTCAATGAGAACTAGAAATAGGTATCTGGCGAACCAGGAACCAGCCCTTCCGGGCGATTTCAATATCATAATGATGATTCATCAAACATTGCTGAAGTATCAGCTTCGTCAGTCTCAATTGTATCCCTTACAATACAACACTAGCAAATCAGTTTAAGGAGGATCTAGATTTTTGAGTGACTTCTTTCATCTCAGCCCTTGGTAACATGGATACTTCATTTTCAGACTTGGACGTTTTGAGCTGCTTCTTTTTCTTTTTGAAAATGGTTCGACGGTCCAGGCTGCTGGTACCCCATTCACTGCAATGGATATCATAATTTTAATCTCAAAATGGACGTTTGAACTTCTTTATCAACCTTCCGATTTGCTACTTACAAATCCTTCTTAGTAAACACTCGGTCGTACAGCTTCTCCCACTTAGACCTCAAGATGCTCGGTTGAGATGACTTGGTCCCCGAAGACTTGCTTTTGAGGCTTCCGGAAACGGCGACTGACTTTGGTTTCTTGGGAAGTACAACTCGTCCATCATCTTTGACTATCAGGATGTCTTCTGATCTGTTTTTTCAATTTCATATTTAACGGTCGCTTCTTACAAATCCAATGAATTTTGAAAAAGTCCACCGCTGCGGAACTTACCTGTCGGCTAACCATACGAATCCAGGTTTGTCCCGCTTGCAAGTTGTGAACTTGGGGTCATTCAGGTTTCCAATGGTCCTCGACATTGACTCGGACTTGTTCTGGTACACGCGCCCAAGGAGCGCTGTCGATGAAACAGAAACATTGCCCAAGGAATCGGTGAAAGAGGAGTCATCCAGCTCATCCGCCGAAGTGCTTCGCGGCGCTGGATGCACTTGGACTTCCACAGTGACTATGACATGGGAAGATTTGGGTTTGGACGGCGGAGTCCTTTGGCCACTTGAATGGTTCGCTGAAGCTGGACCGGAGATTCTGTTGAAGTAGCCAACAAGTTCTGGCGAAGAGTTCGAATAGTGAGTTTGCAGGTGCACATTCGAGGTGTAGTCTAATGATCCTTCGGTGGTAGCGATGCCCATTTTTGTGTTTTGAAGTCGGTAGATGTGTCTTTGGGATGATTTTCTTGTGTATGTGGTTTCGGCGCCAGGCTTGTTGTTCAAAAACGTTCGTTTCCACAACAGTTGGTTCGAGAAAAGGAAGAAAACGTTTGTCAGGGTCCTGAAAATATCAATATTAAACGTTGGCTGAACACTGACCATTGAGCTTCAACGATATGACTAATTAATACAACATTGGTACTCACATTAGAAACTGATTCAGAATATCCCAATCACATTTCCTGGTCACAGTTAACAGCATCCTAATCCTAGGACACCGAATAAGGTTAGCAATGCTAGCTTCTAGAGTCGTCGCCAACTTGGCAAATTGTTGTGTTGAGCAATTCAAGCCTGGAATCCCGCCTATTAGAGCTCAATTTCACGATTCATATTTGGCTACCCAATTTCTGTAGTCTTTCCCACGTTCCAATGCAAAACGTTATTGTTGCAATCTCGCTTCGGATGGAAAGCACGTATCTTCGTAAACGTCACGAATAGTGCGAAAATGTAACAAACATTTATTTGTGTGAAGATTTAATGGTATTATCAGTGTGATGCAAAACTGGAATGCTTTGCATGCTATCACAAAATTCCAGCCATCAGGCCGCATTCAACCAGTTTTAGTTGCAAAAATACTTGGTACATGTTTCTATTCTTGGTTTGGCTTCCAAACACTGGTGTCACAGCTTTACAAGACAGCATGTCAGATTGTTGCATATCACGATAAAATATCAAAAAGTAGCTAAAAGTCAATGAGGAACAAGCGTCGTCGAGATATTCTGGCATCTTCGAAGCTGAAGATTTTCAGGCTTTTAACTCCAACTTGGCCAACTTTTCAGAAAGTTCTTCAGGAAGGTTGTAGAGACCACAAACTTTGTTGGCGGGTAGGGATCGATCGATTTGCTTCGGGTATGGCAGGTTCAATTCGTCCATGATTTGCTTGAACTGGTCCAGCGGCTTTGACAATCTTGGGTTCAGCTGCTTTTCTTCGCCGATTCTCGAACAAGGAATGCCTATGAAGGGTTCAGCAAGTTTAAGATTACCAACATTCCGTAAAATGCCAATAGGTGGCTGACTACTGGGAAACTACCAAGTTTTGAAACGAACCTTTGTAGTCATGAGCTGGAAATACTAGGTAATCGTCCGGAAGGGTGAACAGCTGTTGATGGACGGAATTGTACAGGGTTTCACTGTTTCCTTCTTGGAAGTCTGTCCTTCCGCAACCTCTGTAAAGTTTAGATCATTGTTAGATTCTGTAAAAAATTCCCGACCATCTGATGACACAGCTGATGATGAGGACAACAATACCTTATCAATATGGTGTCACCGGTAAAAACTCGTCGACCATCATGGAATACGTAGCTCATGCAACCGTTAGTATGGCCTGGAGTAGCTCTGGCCTGCATCAACAGCAAAAACTTATTATTAGCTAAATGGTTTCGGTAGAATCTCGCAGACCCTTTTTGAACCCTTTGTAACAACATTACCTCCAATTTGATATCGCCAACCTCCAATACTTCCCCAGACTCCAGCTGAATATCCGCTGCAGCCCCAGAAGCTTTCGAAATGACACTTTTGCACTCAGGTCCCAGCATTTTCTTCAGAATTCCAGTTCCAGTAATATGGTCAGCATGCATGTGGGTGTTAACCACATACTTGACTTGCAGGTCCAAGCCTTTGATGACCACAAGGTCTCGCTCGGCCAGCTCGAAGACTGGATCGATCAGGACCGCTTGTTTGGATCCAATGTCTCCAAGCAGGTACGTGTAGGTGCAGCTTTCACGGTCAAAAAGCTGTAAAATCAAACACATAATCAAAACATCATCAGTGTATCCCTTTTTGATTTCTCGATTCATTTTTTGAAGTCAACTTACCTGTCGAAAGATGAATGGAGTATCGTGGGACATCCTGGCTGAAGACGACGAAGTGAAAGTTCTGAATTTCAAACTAGTCACTAATACAAATTTTGGATACTGGCTGCTAATACTTGCACTTGTAAATTTTCCTAAAGTAGAAAACAATCGAAACTTGATCATCTTGACGACCAAGTCGTTCCAAAACCACAATGATGTTGCCTGTTTTAGATTACCATCAAGCTCCCTATAGTTAACGCTTAAAAATGTCTATCTATGTATTTCTATTTCATCATGTTTCCTAAGACTCATGATTCAATGACTCGAATCCTGAAGATCATTCCAAGGACGAAGTGTTTGTGTGTAGTGTGTACATAAATATCCTTTGCCCACCTGCACCAAATGATTCCAAAAACAATGTTCAGTTTTCAATCCTTCAAACACCCAAAAACGAGCAACCTTAAAGCAAAATCCTGGCTATAGCCAACATACAGTCACACGCCAAAATTAGTTATTTCAATTTTGAAAACTTTAACAGCAAATGATTACGTCCAAACAGGCAACATTTCATGCAAACACCACCAAACTTTTACGAAACAGTAACTTACCCAAGTTTTGCAATTTAAATTCACGTCTCTAGCACCTATGAAATTAAGTATTATCAATTAAAATCTGACGATTAATCTACTCAACCTATTCCAAGCAAAGTACAACTACTACTACTGAATACTAATTTGTAATTCAAAGCTAGCGCCAATACTCACCTTCAGCAACTATGCCAACATTTCGCTGGCCTTAAAACTTGACTAAAAATCTGGCTGCTTTAATAAGCTAATCATTTATTTTTTACACTCAAATTGAAGTAATCATATGAGATTGATCTGGTTTGTTTACATTCAGTCTCCAGCCGACCCGAGTGCCTCCGTTTGTAAACACGCGGGCTCTGCTCCGGCCACATCTCCGCTAAAATAACGTCACATGTTCGCTCCTCCTTCCGTGCAGAATCAAAACATTGCGTACGGAACAGCTGATTACCAAAACAAAAACATTGAGTCCCCGGACAAATGCACGTGAAAGCTTCATGCTCTGTCTCTTGCTTTCTTCGGGGACTTTCTTTGGGAAATTCGGATGCCAAATGTTCGGGACTGAGGGGATACATGCGTATTACATGCTTTATCATGCGTGCGTACTCTTTTATGAGCTTTAAAGAACCAAAGAAAATCTATACGACGACCTCCATCCATATAGTTTCCCGTCTGGAACAACTCCAACCTTGTCGTCGTCGTCGTCGTCTACTTTAGACTGATTCCCGGGCATCGTATTGCTTCTTGCTTCTCCCAGATCGCTTGCTTGCTTTTGTGAATTCGCAGTTAATTGACAACCTAGTAAGTATCTTCAAATACATATTACACATCCTTACTCGACTCTCTGGACTTTGAACTGACTGTGAGTGAACAAAGTCACCTTGCCTGGTTTAGGACCAGCTATAACCTGGACCATCATCATCTTCCTTTGTTGTTGCTTTTGTTGTGAGACAAAAAATTATCAGACTGACAGCATCAGCTTGTTCATCTCGTAGCAACAAGCAAAACACCTGGTTTTATTCGTCGGATTCCCCTCGTTCCTGTAAATATACTTGTGGATATGGTTTGGACTCAACGGGTTGCGAAAGCCATCAGACGAGTGAGAAGTGCTCCTCACATATAAACATTGAACGTTAAAATCCCCTGTAAAATCTCACAACGCTTTTTTGCCACAACACTTATACATTGGAACAACGACGATATTACGCATTTAACATTTGCTCCTGGCGATGTGTCTCTTTGTTCGCTCGATGTGAGCAGCAAAAACAAGCTTGTTTATATGTGAATATCAAAAGAACATCTTGTTGCTGAGGCGCTTCTCATCATATGGTCAAATGAGAATTTCATCGCTGCTGTAAAGCTGCAAGTTGCAGCGTTCAGTCAGTCAGTGACAGGCACAGACCCAACGATCATCTGTTTCAAAAACGCAACAGCCAACGATAGTTTATATTACAGCGGGAACCGTGCAATTCAAGTGGCATCGATCGATCCTAAAATATCGATCCATGTATAAAGTGTTTGAACAGTGCGAGAAGAACGCGAGTGACCGACCGATTTGACCCTTGCGGGTTTCAAGACTGAAGAAACAACGTTCAAGTTTTGTTCTGGTGGCATTTACTTGGGTCTCAAAGTGATTTTATAATATTCATGGCAACGGTACATTTTCCATGGTGACTTGCCGTTTTGTGTTTCTCACATAGCAACGTCCCCAGATTTCAACCGATCAAAACGTTCGTTAAAATAGCATTGGTCCCTCACGTGGCCACCATTTGGGCATCAGCTGACCAGGGGCGTTCAAACCGTCTTTTGGAAAATGTATTGTTAACCAGTGGCTACGGAAATCCCCCCTTGTCATAAAATCAGGGTAGATAATTCTTGAATTCGCCGTGGAGGGACCGCTGGAGCAGTTGGGAAATGTTCTCGTCTATCATGTACAGCAAGTCCAAAGATAAGCATAAATGAAAAGGTTCCAGTCGCTCTGAACTTGTCAATCTTGAACTTGACTTAATTGGGGTAAATACGAATTTGTGAACTCGTGAAATTTTGTGGAATTGTGTGACTTTTGACGGAACTACATGTGTTGTAACGTATTGCAAACTCTGATGTTGAATGGGCCACTTTAAAGTTGTATTGTTGATAAAAAGCTGCTATTGGAATCTTCAAAACTGCAAGCAAAATGCCTTCGTTACTTGAAGCCATCCACGCTAAATACGGCGGCGACGGAAATGAAACTGCCAGCGACGTTCCCATCGAAATCTTTGTTCCACGAGTTGGACCAAGGAAGTGTATTCCGAGATTACTGGTAAGTTTTTCAATTTCAGAAATCTTGAACAAATAAATATATCTCTTTAAATAAGCGTATCATCAAGGCCTTCTTGGACTTATTCCCTTTAGCGCCAGTGAACAAAGTGGCTTTGTATATGTCCTGTCGTCCTTTAACTTTTGGTTCTTAATATTTATTTTTCAAAGCTGTTAACGCAATCAAAAATCAACAAAAGCTTGTTGTCCTCCGGCAAATCGCATTTAGGTTGAATTTGCAGCAACTACTGGTTTTGTTTTTGTTGCTTGATTCTCTTTCCAATCAGTAACTAAACTGCAATAATTTGTTGCTGTAGGGCAAACACTATGTCTGTTGATACGGTAAAAGCGTTAATCAAGGACGTTTCGTGTAAATTTAGGTTATGTATTTCTCGTCAATACGGCAGAGTGTCTGCCCCTGAGGACGCGTGAATGTATCGAAAGCCGTCTATCTTTGGATGCCAAGTAGCCAAGTTGATGATAGTAGTCAGTCCATTAAGTAGATTTTATTATAGGCGAAGCCACTATTGAAAATGGTGTCAGAGTCAAGTTATAGACACAGTCTCCTCAAAACCGAGAAAGAATCTAGGCCATAGACACGGCGCTAGAAACGATGCTAGAAAAGCAATAGAATCTTGTGGATCTTCTGCACCATGTTATCTCTCTATATGAGAGGAGTCTCTAGAAATCATGAGCATCTTGTTGTGGGCGCACGTGGAAATCGCATGGGAAAATTGGCAAAGAAAAATCGCACAAAGTAACCTTGTGTGTTGGGCTGATTTGTTTGTAAACAAAGAGCACATGGTTGGTATGGTATATCGTTGTGGCGAAACAGGATTTTAATGCAGTTCGCTTTAATGTAATTCACTATTCATTTCAATTTGCTGTGTGTATGTAATATATACTCAAGTCAGTAAATTGAACTCAGACGGTCATAAAACATGCGCATAACATTGAGCATTTTTGCTCTTGTTGTAACCAAAGGACTTTGATGGGCTTTGGATGTCACATAATTCTGTAGGTCGTGGAAGGGCTGTAAAATTATGGATTTGCCTCAGGGCTTTTGCACACATGTGGATTGGTGTCATAATATTCCTATGTGGCTGTTGCTTCATGAAAGTTGAAGCAACAAGGGTTAAGAGTCACAAAGACATTTTAAAATTTAAAGGGCTTATTACTGCAGCAAAATAGCGATACAGTGTTCGAAAGACAGCTAATAATCAGTAATGAGGAAACTTGTTGTCCTGTAAACTCATGCTCATAACGACCTTGATAAGGACACCAGGTACGACGCATTTTTTAGCCATATTTTCCCAATACCTGAACACATAAACACGCTCTAACGACGTGATTGATAAATGCTAGTTTTTGATAGGCTGCTATCGGGTGTTTTTTAGTAGCGCAAAAACGTAAAACAATAGACAACGTTCAAAAAATAGCCTGAGCCAAAAATGCACGTTTGAAGTCGGAGAAGCTGCCAGTGGACGTCAGCTGAGCGAGCCACGATTCAATTTTCGAAGGTGATAAATTATGCATAAGTTTTTTGTGCAGGACGATATTGTTTTTGATATCAAAAGGTTTGTTGAATCAAGTTGAAAACAAGTTACTTTGTTCGTGCATAACGTTACAACTTTCCGTCATTGAAACTTGTACAGTTCAACAAAGACTTTTGTTTCATCAGGGTCAGAGGTAGTGTTGGTCAGTTGGTAATTTTTGCAAGTATTATTCGCGAAATTAATAGATGAAAAGGAAAGTATTGTTTCTCTTTGACCATTATAATGTATTCTTATGCTGAAAGTACAAGAAGACAGAAAATACAGCTTGTTTCTGATATTGATTCTGCTACTAATCAAACGTTTACGAGCAGGTCTTGACATATAATTGGTGGGTTTGTAGCTGTAGTAAATCAGCATTTAGAAGGAGGACTTGAAGTTACAAAGGGGCAATCAAGTGCATGATGCGTTCGAGTTTGATTAGGGATAATTGATGTATTTGGATTCGGAACGAGATAACCAACGATGAGTTTGCGAGTTTAAAGGGCTTTGAAGAAAGCAATCGGTCAGGTTTTTGATCAGCGAAAGGATCAGATCAAGGGCAACAAGCCGCTTGTTTGGTTTTAGTTACATTTAATTTAGTGACCGAAGAAGAAATGACTTGGTAGCTGAAGTTGAGAAAAGTGTTGATCGATGTAGAAACAACACAAGATGTATTATATGTTTTCCATTTGGCTCTTCATAGCTGTTGACACTCGACTTCCGGTTAGGTCCGATAAAAAAGCGATATTATTGCATTTAAAACATGAGAAGGCGTGATGATATTATGTTGGCAAGGAAAGTCAAAATATATAAAAAGTTCAAAGGTTTCAATGGCTAATACAATTTTAATTTGTTCAATATTTGTGCCATAGTGCCGTCATTACGTGCATAAATTATATAGTCATCAAAACAAGATCAGTTCTCACATTCAGTGGGTCACTGACAGACATTCGTATAGCATACATATAGCAAAATAGCAAGTGGTGAAAGTTGTAATTCTGTGAGGAAGTACAACAATTACAAATGATAATTTTACCAAAATTTTTACCCTTGCGTTTAAAAACCAGCTGATTTCTTGCTGCATTTCTAGTTTTTCATGTGGCGAATTTATGTATGGCTATAATGTAACTTAATTATACGTTTGTACACCTGCACCGGCAGGGACTGTATAGAAACTCTGGCCTGATGCATGGAAGTGCAAGGTAGTAGCACTTTTGCCTGTTGTCATGCAACATTTAATGATGGGAACATCATTAAGGAAATCAGTGTTGCATTTCATTTTGACGTGCTTCTTCTGGAAGTTGTAGGTGGTTTGCTTGTATAATTTGTCTGTAAAATACAAGTAACTTTTTGGCCCTCTTCTTTCTCCTCTGAGGTTTCCCTGAGGCAAACCGCATTTAAGAGCGGATGTCAGTCAGTCAGCAGTCTGCACAGGAAATACCTTTTGCCCCGTGGCGTCAACACAAGTTTGTTTTGATAACCCAGAAAAGCGGAAAAGTTGACCACGTGGCTGTTTTGCAGTCTGGAAACGTAGGCATTAATAAAAGGAAAATATCCGTCTGCAATGTTCGATGTTTTTCCTTGAAGGTTGTTTTTAAACTTTAAAGACCTCATTAGCTTCGTAGAAGGCAAACAAGCTATGGATTTGTAACGTTATGATTTTGATATGCAAGATTGCGTATAGTCTAACGCTTGAGAAGACGTGTTGGTAGTCGGGCATGTATTTTATTCTGTTTGGATAAAAGTGCGTGAAAGGATGGAAAAAAAGAAACTGGTCTCGATTCGCATGGCCACGTTTTTTACGGAAGAGCCAATGGCGATGGGTCTTCTTGGCAGAGACGGAGACACTTTTTACTTTTAGCAAAAATCCTGAATACAAGTTTTGCTCACACTTTAAAAAATTTCTTTCACCGTCTTTCAAAATGTTTGACATGTGGATGGCATGAATTTTTGATGCGCAAAATGCACACTATTCTGTTGTTTTTTGATCTGCAAATTTCAAAAGTTCAGTCTCTTCACTCCATTGAAAAAATCCAATATATTTATTGAAACATTTTGGTTTTTGATCCCTTACAATTTATCTAACGAGGAATTCAGAATTTCCATTTCAAGTCCACAAAGCGTTAGAGATGATTGTATCGCAACGCCAGAGAATTAGTGGCTTCCTTCATTACAATCTTTGAATTTGTTATAAAGGTTTGCAAAATCAAATGTGTGTCTCTTAGAATGTTGTTAAAGGTGAATGGCGTTGGAAGTTGGAAGGAATGTTGAAGCTACAGGATAAGGTCGGAACGCGGTTGGTTACCATTTTGCTGTATTATTAAGTCATTGTGTTAGCTTTACGTAATCATAACTCCACAAGGCGGACATACACAAAGGAAACAAGAACGAAGATATAACAATGATTGAAACCACAAGATTTTGCAATGCAACAAAAATGATGATAGGGAATCACTATTCATCAACCAGCGTGTAAAAGCGTTTCCGTTCTTGGACTTTGGAGCGATCAAATCCGATCCAAGCATTAAAGGTCCAATGTGTTCACAAAATACGGCGTCTATAAATAATACACAATTTATGGCGCTGATAGCTCTTCTCAAGATCGTCTACGCCGAATCAGTTCCGCATGTTTCAAATAATTTTTTATCTGATCTGCAGGTATTAAACGACTGCGACGTCGACTCTGCTGGAGATGAAGACGCGCTTCAGAAGACTTGTGCTGGTGTCCTCGAAATCGATTTGGCCCATAACAGACTTCAATGTTGGAACGAGGTAAGACCAAAGAAACGAAACGTTCATTCTTCCAAGCAAAAGTTTTTTCTACAAATAGTTTTATCAAAGGTGCACAAGTTGCGAAAAATCACTTGCATTCACGCAATGAAATTTGAATCCCGTCTGCGGTTAACCACGTGCATTTTTATGCAGTTTGCTTTTTAAAAAGCTTCGGAATTTGTTGAGACGAATCTCTAAATGTCAACTTGAGAAACCAGTGTTTGTGTACTGACTGGCTACTGACATATATACGTACAGTAACAATATTTTGGGAACCTTGAAGTTAAGCTGTTGAGGTATCTATCAGTTGCCTTGGCCATTATAAAGTTGTCGTGAATTGCACGCTCGTAGTATTTGAGTATTTTTAACGACAAAATTGGCAAATATTTTTTGTATAGGAACAATGATGAGGAATAGCTCGTGCTGACGACTAATGAATGTCGAGGACTGGGCAGTCAGTAATTAACGTGAAGGAATGAGCTTCATTAATGTT
>JAQGBJ010002380.1:0-16766 GCA_034698345.1 Sphaeridia pumilis
TGAACTCATTTGGTTTTGATTCTCTTGCCCACTTTAGCTTTCTACCACATCACAAACCAAACACAAAGACTCTTGACGTATTGTGCACGTCGGGCCAAATCTCATCACACGACTCTTAACCCCTTAGCACGTACCAATCTGCAGCTCGTGTCTCCACATGTAAGAGACACTTGGATTTCTAATTACAAACAACGTCTTCTATCTAATCCTCGAACAAGATGTAAATTCTCATTTATATCCTTATCGCGTTCCGTAGTTTTAATTGAACATTTTCTTTAATTTCTCCTTGAGTATTGCCAGCTTCGCGATTGAATTCCACGTTATTTTTAGCTTAATGCTTACATGTTATGAACATTTTATATGATGGGACACAACAGTTGAATGATGTTTGAGTTACGTCAATGTCCAAGCTCGTATTGTTCTGATCTTAAAAACCGTATGTTAACAAAAAATTCATAGTACCTTGACCTCAGTAACTTAACAGTATCTTCCGCATGAAGGTTTGCATACTGGGCACTGGAATGCAAGGCACCGGGTGCATGGAGGCTTCCCCCACCGGTTCGAAAATAATTTTGTCATGGTGCGTGGCTTCAGCGCCATCTATGGAAGATCGAACAAACTACGTGCATCAGAAACGTTCTTGAAATATTTTTGATGGAAGAATCAAGTTCATTAATTAAAGTCATTCCTAACAGTCATACGAGATTCAGGACCATCAATTGGTCCGAATTCAATCAAGGAACATGTGTTTTCACGGCTACGGCTGAATATGTCCACAAAAATTACGGCTTGCCCTGCCAAGTATACTTTGAGTATGTATGTAGAAAAAGGCAACGTATGCACGAGGTTGACATGGCCAATTCATTGTTTTGTACCAAAATTGGAATGTATTAGCAGTTGTGAGGATTTATAGTGATCGCTTTGGAAACTTTAGTCTTCAATTTTGAATTCCATTCCAAGTGTTGTAGCTCTTGTTAGCTGAGAGTGAGAACTGGATGGAATTCCGTGGTTCTAATTTACAAGAATAATAGCATTCTCCGTCAAGCTTACCCATAGATCCGGTTGATACATTTTCATTCCAAATTGGAAAACGCACTTAATGGATATTGACAAACGTTTTTAACACCGTCAGTTCATTTAATCGGGTTGGATTAGAAGAGGAAAGTAAAGCAGCTTCCTGATTTACAGTGACATGGACTTTTCAAATTCTCTCTCAGTCACTCCTCTATAGTAGCCCTTTGTTCCAAGCTGATGCATATAGGCGTATTAAAAGTTTTTGCTGGAAGCAGAAGGTTGATTTTAATACCGGTGAAAGAGAGCTGGTTGGTCTAGTTCACTCATCACTTGGCTTCTTTTCGTAAGAGTCTAGTTGAGTATCTAAGTAAATAAGTGTAGTAGTGATAGGAGAGAGGGAAACTTTTATTATCCTCCTCATGCTCCAATGAGTTTTTTGGAAAGTCAATTTGAATTTGTGCCTACTCCTCCTCCCCTCCCTCACCTCATGCATAATTGATGATGATGATGGTGAAAGCGTGAAACTTGTACCACTTTCTTCATGATTCCAACCTATAGTTAGCAACCCATGGCTTCATCACTCACCAAGCAAACTTACCAAAGTGTAAACCAATGTTTGTCTCTACGCTTTTTATTCCTTCTTCCACAACTTTTACATTATTAGCGCCTTCAGCTCCCACATATTTCCGTACTCACCAACCATAACCAACCATTTTCATCCTCAAATTGGGACAAGACTGCTGCTCTAAAATTCATCATCAAGGTCTTGCTACATATCAACCGTATCATGCCACTCGTTCCCAAAGGTTTCTCAATCCGCGTCCTTGAGGTTGTTAACTTTTGAATGATATACAACATCGGCTTTAATTATCATAGTTGCAGATCATCTCCACTGAATTCGGTTTGTTGCTTGAAGAAAGCCAGTCACGTCTTTTTGTGGCGAATGTTTTGAAGCTGAAAAAACCTTTGTAAACAATGATAATAATTCTTCGGTCTCTTTCAGAAGCACCTGCGAAAGGTTTACTAGGATTAGCATCACAACAAAGATTGTGATAGCCTTCTGCCGCTCTGCATAAATTAAGAGTATAACCAATGTGAAGGCTCAGCTTGTAATACCCGCGCCGCTTGCACCCGTTCCGTTGTCACTTGAAAGATGCAACTTGATGTTATTGTGGAACAAGAGAATAGAGCTAGGATTTTCATAACAAATCTCTCCTTACAGCCTTTACAATAATTATATGCAGTGTATAATTTGCATCTAAAATTGTTTTTGTCATTTGTAACAATTGATTATTTTTGTCGCATCGAAGATTCTGGGTTTTATTATGGTATAGATTCAATCCAAACTGTGTATACAACTCCGTTCATGTTCGAATGCATGTTTCGTAACTTAAGCTTGAAACCGGTAGATTCCGAAAACTTTGGAACCATGCTGCCAATGTCAAAATTCGTATCTCTTCTGAAATATTCTTCTGACTCCATATAATTTAGTTTAGAGCATTCATTCAAGCTATTTTTAAATTCTGAAGCTGTCAGTCAATCACTGTATCATGTCTGTCGTAATTTTTAAATTTACAAGAAAACTTACTTAAAAATTCCATTTGCTTTCTAATTAAGAAAAACGCTCCCCGATGTAAGTTAAAAAGCTATAGCAAAAAACTTAGTTGTTTCACATGTCTGATTCTTGTTTCAGCTTTCAAAAGTTCTCATTATGTCTCTAATCAGATTACGGAGCTGTCATTATGAAAGGTTGAAAGTGGTAGACCTCCTATTGTTTTGGCACTTTAATCAGAGACTGTCACGGGCGAACGCTAGATACAAAAATTTCCTATTGTTACTCTAATAGTTATGATAGCTCTTCATCATCGTCATCATAGCTTCGTACCAGTGACAAGAAAGGAGAATAGCCGGTAGCGACAGATTTTGTTTAGTATCTTTCTCCATTAATGGTGTTGGTAGACCCTTGTCGTGTCAGTCTCTACTCTAGTAAGGCAATGATAGCCCGAACTTTTTGCGGAAGACACATAAGGCAAGTGGAGAACAAATGCCAGATGATCAAGTTTACAGGAGTGACACGAACAAGGCGAGATACATTACAAAAAGCATTTAATTTTACAAAAGGGAGAAAGGAGAGCAAAGAAAAGAAAGACGGAAGGGAGCGAAAAGAAAATAGATCCAAATGGTAGGGAGGGGAGTGGAGAAAGGATATCATTTTCCCCACTCTTGTTAGTAGACGCCCAAGTTTCCCCTTCTTTCACCCGCATCCTGCATGAGTATTATTGAGAATACAGGATATAACACCCAGCGAGAGCCAGTAGACGCAATATTACCACTCCAGCTACTGCTACTACACACAATTTCCCATGTCCCCCACTAACTACTACTGTCACTTACCCTTTTTCTCAACTATAACTTTCTATGTACATGCCTGCCGCCTCCGACGCCGCCGCCAACCAACAGATATGCATTCATCTACACAAGCCTGTCACAGCTGTGACTCTTGAAACTCTTGCCGTACGCAATTCCACCGCATAACGTGCATACGAGAACATTTTCTAAATTTCTTTCTCTAAGTAACTATAATGTCATGTGTGCCTGTGCAAGTGTCTTCTTTATATATGTTATGCATACACATGCCCGAAAAAAGAAAGAGAAAGCCGTTCTTGTTCTAATGAGATTAGATCTGTTCATTGCGCAGACGAAACTCTCTCTGCCTGCTTTCATTAGTTCCAGCCTCGTCTTTGCCTTGATGATGATGAGTTTGTCGGCGTGATGAAACTTTCCGTCGATCCTACCCTTTCCTTTCATGTCTCTTGTTTCAACCAATTGAAAGCCTCCAAACTTTCCATATGCCTCCTTTACACACATACATAAAGGCATTTTAGCCAAATGCGTCACCAACGTTATTTCCTGGCAGCTTGTCTCATCTGCTGCGCCTACTGTCTTATCAAGTTTTGTAAATGTTTCTTGGTTGGTTGCAAATACTACAAACGTACGAAAAAATTAACACCGAACTGGACTGCAAACATCTTGGAGATGCGAGCGCCATCTGTCCATGACACGTTTGAGTTTTGAATGTTTTGATTGCAGCTGAAAGGGCCTTGCACACCCATGCTTGATCGAACGAAGATGTTATCCAACGCTTTTTGCTATGAACGACCAGCAAGTTAAGCGGCTCATGTTCACACAACCAAAATCGGACAATAATTTAAAGTTATTGCTCGTGATCACTTATGCCCGTGCCGCTAAAAGCACTCTCTTCCTATCATCTCCCGTTGACATCACATAGCCGCATTACACAAATAGCTTTTTGGGATTCACACAACTTGTGGCCACCCATCTCACTTTCCTTCATCCATTATGTCCATTCCATAATAATACCCAAGCCAACATCTCTAACGGCATCCAGAACGCATCATATTCTGTCGCTTGCTGACTTTCTCCATGGTCGAATCTGTTTTCTTCAACACAACGTTATACATACACGGTTCTCAAGGTGGCCTTTCGTAGAAGTAATAACTCTACGTAACGTATTACATGCACTACACTACCAACTTTTTAGCTCTTTCAACCTTTGTTAATTCATCCCGACTTTGAACATTACGAAACTCACCGACGCATGCTCACTTTGTGTAGTTTTTCAAAATGATATGCTATGAGCAAAAAAACACTGGCTGGTATTGAAAGTGGTGGCGCAATCAAATCGTCTATCTTCCTCTAAGGTACACCATGTGTGGAATTTTTTAATCATGCAAGGTTAAAGATTTATGTAACTGAAATCCAAGTTCCCGTTAGATATTGGAGGGGACTTCAGAATTCCTTATTGGTCTATTTATTTTTCATCAACTAAAACCTTTCTAGTAGCTGGTCTTGCAAATTTGCACATAAATTCATCTTACGGTTTGGAGCTGCAGCCGGTTTGAAGAGTGCTATGCATACGTGTGAAGACGGACAAAAGTTCTATCTGTGTTGTTCAACATGTACGAAAGTTCTTGAGGTACGTCTATGACAGCAAATCAAATGAAATTCTTACACAAAACGGTAAATGGATAATATTAGAGTTACCTTATTAAAAGTCCTAGCTGCCTATTAATGAAAAGTTGGTGATGGCAGGCAAGGAGAGTAATAGCGGGCGACTGATTGCATCTTGTTCAGGTGCATGTGACTGGGTCTGCTCTCGTGCCTAGTCACGAGAAAAATTTCAATCTCCATATTTGCATTTAAATGAACAATTTTACCGCCACTTCCACAAGTGTTTCATAACAACCATTAAAATCTATTCAACCTTCACACAGCCCGTCATTTACTTTTTCTTTCGCCTTCTGGTACGCTTTCTTTTCCAAGATGAAAAATTTGATGTGTTGTCACTCGGTCTCTAATTTGGAGCCCATGCTAGAATTTTGTCAATTAACCTGCTGTGCTATACTATTTGGAGTATTTCTAGAATGGAGGTTTGCAATAAAAACATACTCAAAACAGGGAGGAATTTTATACCCGAGAGGTTTGTAGAAAACGAGTCAATAATAAAAAATACTCAGCAACCTTCACTTAGCGGAAGTGGAAAAGACTTTCTGGTAGTGCAAAAGGAGCGAAATATTTTGATTTAGCGTTTGATTGTGTGTATCACGACTGCACTTTACATTCGGATCGGTAAACTTGTTTACTCAACTCGTCAATTGAAAGAATATAATTGATAAAAATGGACAATGTTACCGAACCAAAATAGCCATTTCGTGAAACGACGTTCACTTTTGGACAAACTCAATAAAACATTTCAAAACCAGAAACGATGCATAAGGCTATTTTTCTGAATCGAGCTTTCACTTTTACGTACATCGAGTCTCTCATTTCATCTATGAAAGTCCAGCGGCGGGTGACATTTCCTGTTTAACGAGTTTCTCCCGCTGGTTGCCTTCAATTTATTTACTTTCCGCCATGTACACACGGCTATTTACCAGTCACTCCCATGGTGAAAATTTTCTCTTGTGGAATGTTTGCCAGAAAATTATTGCCTTATAACATTGAAAACTTAATTTATGCTCCTATTTCTGGTCGCTAGCAGCCTTACAGTTCCAGACGTAAGCAAGACAATTACATATATCCACTCGAGAAAA
Organism: Sphaeridia pumilis; assembly: GCA_034698345.1. NCBI lineage: Eukaryota > Metazoa > Arthropoda > Collembola > Symphypleona > Sminthurididae > Sphaeridia > Sphaeridia pumilis. The sequence continues at coordinate 6,129 of JAQGBJ010002380.1, forward strand.
TGATTTTTTTCCTCAAAACTAATATAGGCACGGTCCCAATGGACATGAGTAAAGTTATTCCGAATAAACTTCAACTGGCCACTGAGCAATTCCGCTCCAGTGGTTGCGCACGTATCATTTTATACGTATCGTATTTGCATTAGAAATTACGGGCTGTGCAGAGATGGGAGGATTCACGAAGGACTGGCTGGCCCACACACGTTCGAAAGAGATCAATATTTATATTCTTTCTCTCTTTCCCGATGCCCGATTCTGAATTTCAAGAAATATATATAAACTTTTCCGTCGAGCTTTCCGATCTTGTCAACCGCACATTGACAACGGACACGGGGTGCTGCGGGACTTGTACCAATCTAGTTCATGCATCAATTCGATCCTGCATTTTCTTCCCCCAATGTAATTTACAGTAATTCCAGTAGCCAGGCCTTGGGAAAATTACTGCACATCTCACGTCATTTCATGCCAGTCACTAGGCTCGGCAGTACACATGAAGTTTAATTCAACTTTTCTTGTTGAAGCTCCCGAGCTATATTATTTCATAACTCAATATTTTCACGTCTCCACAAATCCCACAGCCTTAAACAGGAGCCGGGCTTTGCACATGATCCACGTAGCCATACACTTTCACAAACACACACACGACATGTGTCCAGTCGTAATTTTTATCAAAATTTCTCACATAAGCATAGACCGGGAACACAATCAGAAAAAAGTTTATACAGACTTGAATCGCCAGCATGATAAAATACCTAAGGGGCTGGATTTGTCCCCACGCAGTAGACCAATCTCCACTTCTTGAATGCAAAACAATAAAGGCTCCACCTCCCCCGCTCATTTCTCCGACCGCTCGACCAGCCGCCATGTAGATTATAGCACTTTCCCCACGCGCTCTCGCGTTTGTCTCTTCCCCCAATTCTCATAATTTGTAATTTCCCAGCACCAACTCCGTGTTAATCCACCATATCCTACTCTAATCAAACTTTTTAATTGCATTAATTCTTCGCCTTTTCTTCCAAATATTTTCTCTGTACTTTTAATCGAATTTTTTAACAAAAGCGATTCCTGATGTTGTTTGAACTACTAAGTCTATGAATTAATCTGTCCTATTTTAATTTCTGATCAATGAAAGGATGTTCACTCAGCTTTTCAGTAGTGTTTTCCTGCCGATGGTTATATTCCAACTGCGAACTACGGTCAACGAAGTACCTGCTGTAGGCTGTACAGCCGCTGTACCCCTTGCAAAACCGTTACACCTCTGCATCAGATGATAACAACACCAAGTAACCCTTGTCGTTGTACAAGCTATATCCGCATTCATAATTTTTTGCCGTTTATCTTTCAACGGTTATCTACACTGTAAAAAGGTTGTCGGACGAAACCTTTTTCGAGACACCCTTGTAAAAACGCCACCTTTCAAATGTTCGTGTAACATGCAATAATTAATGCCAAACTTGAAAGTGGCGCACAAGCCTGAAGGACCTTCATCTGCTCGTATAACTTTTCATAACTATTAGCCTGAGCAATGAGCTATGCTTCCTACCAATCTATCAAGACAAAAAATCTTTCACAGAGAAAAATGTCCCTTCTGCATAATAGAGGTGAGAATAAAAAACCAAGTGGGGATACCACCAGCCGTCGGCAACAGGCAGAGCCGAGCTCCATGAGATATTGTCACAAGGCCCGTGCCCTTTCACGGAGAGAGAAAAAGGGAACCGTGAAAATAGGATGTACCCTAAGCCCAGCCCTTAATTCGGCATCCCTTCCTACTCGTCCCTTCTATGCACAATTGTTGCTATTCCTGTATAGTTTGTGTAGCCTTTAGGTATCCAGTGCCCAAGTAAACCTTCTCAGACTTAAATTTTCCAGTCTTCAAATTTAGAAAGTGACCCCAACGTTGATACACTAATGCACGCTTTACACAAAATTACCTTGTGCTCATTCATGCCCCAGATTTTTTACACACCTTTAAATGATAACCACAAAAAATTGCATAATGCCGAACCGCTTTTTACTACTTTTTATTCACCGCGTTTTTTACCTTTGCGCTTGCATCGCTCTCTTTGAAATGATTCTCTTTTTACATTATTTGAACCTTGATCAAACCATTGCACATCATAAAGTATTGTAAATAGGGTTACTGCATTCAAAAAATGATGCAAGTAGCCAAGGGTACATTGAGCAGGTCGTATAATACTAAACTCAGGGTACCAAAAATACAAGGTAGACGAACAATTCAATGAAAATTTTTATTTGCTCCAAAGTGGAGCAAAAAACTTGGAAAATGATGCCCAAGCAAATCTCGGACTTGAATACGATCGGGCTTACTCAGTTTCAATTTAAAACTGTTAGTGTTATTGTAGCTTTCGGAATGTGAAGGTGTCGTCCGTACAGAGTACAGGGATTGAAATATCTTGCTACTGCGACTACCTCAATTCGGAATTGCAACACCCTCAGATTTTGTGAAATTCTCGTTTCGAATACAACGTGTATAGTGTAGTGTCAATGAATAGCCCAGACCCAGAGTATGCATAAATACCTTGCGATATTCGGATCTACTATTCCAATATGAAGAAATTTCGTAAGTTGATATCGGCTAATAATAACACGGAGAAGTATTGTAAAATTGTCCGAAGCAGGCAATTCAATTACTCAGCGGAAGCTTAGGTACGTCCGACGTCCGACAAGGAAGTAGCAGTTGGTTTGCAATTTGGGTAGTGTTGGAGAGAAAGGGCAATGGTACATACATGTATCTATAGACTTCATTTCCCATCTTATTAAGGATTCTCATGGCGTATATATTTCTTGTTTTCTCCACTACTTTCTTGTGGCTGGAAAAGTTTCATTGTCTCTTGCTTTTTGTCTGGTTGTTTACCTTGGTCCAAGTCGAGTCTAAATAAGACAAGTTTAACAAGATCCCAATTCCGTTCTTCATGTACGACTGCGGTATAGACAGACATGTTTATTTTGGACTTAAAGTGGTGTGTGCAGTGGAGTAATTTTTAGTCCACGACTTTTGTAGCCATGTCACTTCTGAATTTCTAGCAAGCAAATTGTCAACAAATGTCACCGTGCAGTAGTTATATACTCGGGCCGTGGAAGTATAGAGTCCTAAATGTCGAGTCGTCCTGGTCCAAAAGCGAATAACTCAGCGTGCTCTTCATTACCAACCTGACATTTTCTTACTGACGCTGTAAAACTTTGTTGCCTTACAACTTGCTTTCACTTAAGTAAAAGGTTCGAGTCCCGAGATGTAAAAACGTTGTTCTGTTTTGTTCTATTTCTGGGCGTAGTTTGCATTTTTAATTTCATTATTACAAGGCCTAACATTTTAAAATTTTCTAAATTATTTTGCTCCTTTGATCTTCACATACACGGCTGGCTCCTTTAGAAACCTTCTGGTCCAACAAAATTTCTATCCGTTTTTCTCCATCCACCTTCATACTTTTGGCTCCTTTTTCTTGTTTCTTGTCCACATGGATTTGAAGCAAAATTAATTGAATAAGTTCTAGCGGTAGCTTCTTGCTTATATAGCTCATTTTGTAATTTAGAGTCGGACGAGCTGTTATCTCTTGTACACTTGCTAAGCATGGGGAAAATCATCCAGTTGGCTGAAGGCACGGCAAGTTTCCTAAGTAACTTGGGATCTTTCACCACAAAGTTCCTTTATGCCATGAGCTCGCTTTCATCTTATTAAAATTCCCCGTAACCTCCATACAATTTTGTTATAAATTAGCCTCTAGTAATTTTCTAGCCGGGATCGCTCTCCCGCATATTAACCGGCTCTCTCCCAACGGAACTTAAATTTTTCCCTCCTGCTAATTCTCCCTGCCTCCTTCTATCTCAAAATTAATAATCTCCTACTATACCGTAAAATGCGCTACCGCACAAGAAACTACCGTGAAAGCAAATGTTTCATCACTAACGTAGAGAACCTTGGGGCTTAATCACTTTCCTTAAATGGAAAAGACATGCTAGTTATTAGGAATTTAGGAAACGAGTCTAGTCTCTCAAACTCCTGATTCACCCTTGGCATTTTTATCAAACGTGTACCTCACCCAAGTATTCGCTTAAGCTTCAAAAAACTTTCAGGCAGCAAATTTCCATCCGTTCTTTTAGACCAACTTCCTGTGATGATAGTCAGCCGCCTTAACTTTTTTGTTTTAATGATAAGCAAACAAAGCATATCTTCCTAGACTCGTATCACTCACTACAACTCTGATGGCTTTTGTTTTTCTTTCGCTTGAGAAACTTTTCCGCCATCTCCAGGCTTCATTAATGGAGCAAATGAATCACAACGTGACTTTTAATGCATGTACAAAGAGACGGTATTAAATACTCCATGGTGAATCCCGTAATGAGCTTGTACAGTTCTCGACTACAAGGGAGCCGCCAAGCCTTCTTAGAAAGAAAAGTTGAGCCTGCCTTAGAAATGCAAACAGTCTTCATTATGCCCAAACAATAGGGATTCAACATCCAGTCTTATGCTAATTTCTCAACTTGGCGTTACGCACTCGACTGTTACACCACACGTTTGCTTTTGTCTCCAAACCGTGCTCGTGACGAAACAAAGTCACAAAATACAGAGATGTGTTTTCACTTCACTGAATCGCTATTATTTCATTAACATTTTTCTTTTAACAAGTCTTGTTATAAAAAATTTGTTGCGGAAAAAAAGTTACTCTGCCAGCATTGCAAAGCACAACAGTTTTTAGCTTATCAGCCGTGTTTGGCAACACTCAGTCAGATTTGAGCGTTATTTGTAAATTTCAAAAAAGAAACGTCGGCCTTTGCGACGCTACAAATGCTGAGAAGATCGGTCCTCTCAGGCTCTTTACTTTACGTGCATGACTTCTTGGCATTAATTATACCAGAACAAAATCACAATTTTCTTTTCCCTTGTCTTTAGTATCATTTATTTGCATCAAATTATAATCATCTTTCTGCTTGAGTGCTCTTATTATTTGTTCTTGGAACGATTCTTTTATGTTAATAGGAGCCCGGATAAATTAATCTTTTTTGACCTCGCTTCTTTAAAAAACAGCCATAGGTTGCCATAGTCTATAGTCTTCTACCGTACCACTATCGTGCAGATAAAGTGAAAGTCATTCGCTATATCGGCAATCTTTTCTGTCATAGTGTTACTTGGGGCGGCCATTAGAAGTTATCTTCGTTAATGAGTAGTACCCTTTGTTTAGAAAAGGAATTAGGACATTAGGAGAGTCAGAGGGAATCAATGCTCATGCTTTAGATTTCTGACGTTTGTCCTCCCTGCTATTGCTAATGAAAGCATTCATTGGGTTTCCAGCAAACATTTTGATGTCTGCCATTTTTGTTCACCCCTTTATTCCTCCATAGCCGGCATGACTTTCCCTCCCTCGCTGCCTCTTGTTTGTGTTTCTCTTTTGTGATGTCCCTTCCTGCGTCTAATTATTCGAAGCGGGGGAAAGGCGAGCCCACAGAACTTGCTCTGCATGTGCACGCAACTCTGTCAATGATTCATTCCTAGCCGGTCAGCAATTGGTTGCAAATATAGTCGTCGCACAGGGCTTTGGAATTGCAAAAATTTGGTGCTGGAATTATTACGTCGAGCAGGAGAGAGTGGATCAGTATAAAAATGTGCGCAGAATACATGAATGAATAATTTAATTCTGATAATGCAGACTCTCAAGTTTAAGCGAGTCGATTGTCTTGAAGAAACATAGGCTCAAACAATCAAACAAATACCACTGCACACTGTACATTTTGTTAATTCATTATTACTGCAAGTACCGTGTACGTAGAACAGTGAATGGTCGGCACAAATTCCAACAAGCTCTGACGTTCAAGACATACACGTTGTCTGGGAACACTGCTGGGAAGGAGATGAAGAAAAGAAGAGAAAGTAGCGGCCATCCTGTGGGAATATATATGAGACGCGTTTAAAACAACCACTGGCCCCCGTATAGTCTCAGGTCTCATCTAATGCAATCAAGGGGCCGATAAATAATTGCGTCAAAGCTTTTAGCTTTCCTTTTATATATGAGAAGGGAGCCAAGTAGAATTCCACTTTCTCTTACTGGATGTTTTAAAACTATGCGAGATCGATCCAGGCGGCGGTGGTGGTGTGTGTAACAAGAGTGATAGTTTGTCCCGACTATTTGTTCCAAAATGGATGCTTCGCTTGATAAAGCAGCTGAAACATTAAATGTGGAAATGACCCCCATGTACGAACTTTCCTACGTTTGATTTTTTCCTTCTCATTTTCTTTTCTTTCGTTCTCCGAAATAGTCTCTACCAGCAGCATTTCAGCTGACGAAATTTCATCACCGTTACCCACCCTTCAACTAACATGCCGATGGTCGGCATAGACCAACATGTCGCTCGATCATAAACATTTCTGTTTAACACACCATACTTCGTCCTTGTGGACACAAGAGGGTTTATATGCGCTACGTACTTGATTTTTGTTGTACCAACAAAATACTGCGGGGTCTTTTTGCTTTTTCTGACGTTTACATGCTGTAAGCGAGCAAAGCTGGAGGAGCAAAGCTCAATCACCCGTCTTAATTCCTTCTTACGACACACACGACCCATAATGTTCTTTCTGTCTTCAATGCTTCTTGCACCGACCAATCCAGAATCAGGCAGCTCCCTTCGTATTGAATTGGCTTGAAATGCTACTCTGCTGAAATACTCACGGTGGCAGTCTGGTGGCGCTTCTTTAATGATTCGAATTAATGGTTCTTCATCTGGGCTCCTGTAAACTCTCGACGGAAATTTATCAGTTCAGGGCATAGTCATTCACTGTAACTCACACTAGTTTAACTAAATCTGCGGAAAGATATGTTAGCGGGAAAAGTGAGAAGCGGATGTGGAAAGCAAGCAAAGTTGCTAAAAGTTATTGTGACTACTACTACCTCTACCTCTTTGGATGGAAAAAGTTTTGGTGAAAAAGTTGGAAAATTTACTTCTTTCCCTAGCATTAAAGCTTATACGTATTAGTTGAAATCCGCATGATGAGCTTTTGAAGGAGGATAGGGAAGGGCAAATGTTTGCACATAATATAACCTAACAAAAGTTCACACTTGATTGAATCCATCATCTAAAGGACAAAACGTAAGAAAAAGTCTGTCAGAGTGGAAATACTTTTTCGAAAGGCTATGCTAATGCGCCGGAATTAATGGCACTGCTGTTTCATGCCAGCACATAGTTTTCACCTTGCTTCTCTGTGGGGCTGACACTTAATCACGAAAATAGTAGCGCCTTTTGCCTTCAGTGCTCAAATGAACGAGCTCCACCAAATGACAAAATAAAGGCTAAACTGCGCCCACCCAACTTTCATTTCCCCTTACATTTAGTGCATGTACTTTCACCTTACACTTGGCCTCGTCCCATAATTTCTTTCGTTATAAAGAAGGCTAAAATTTTGGGCTGAAGCTCACTGGTTCTATGCTCATGCCAAGCTCGTAACTAGGAAATACTGCTCCTGCTGGTGATAATTTAATCTTAGTCGGCAGATTAAATGAAACGCAGCTAAGATAAAAAGATTGCTTTTAGTTCACGGACCGTCCAGTAGACGACACAAGGAGACAAGGAGTAATATAAGCGCGGCTCTGCGATTTAGTTTAATGTGCCCTCGCAGCAAAGTTGTTCCTCCAAGTTATTATTATTTTATTATCTTTTGCTTAATACCGTGTAAGAATATCTTGCATTCTAGAAATGGGCTCGACATTTCTTCTTCTGCAGTTGGTCCCATTATTTTCCACATTTATCATTACCCAACTTCTCGCCTCTTCATGGTCTAATAGCAGGCTTCTATTAAACGTGGTCTCTCGTCACATTTCCATTGTCCTTTCTTCGTTGTCGTTGCTTTTCGACTAGTTTCAGTCTTTATGCACGTATGTAGGAATGATGGCCTTTTCAGCTCTTGTAGCTTTTACGACAGTCCCTTCTTGGCAGGAAAAAATATTTTATTGTTATTATTCTGGCGATAGAAAAATTAAAACTTCGCAAACTTTCTCTCTCGCTCTACGTCTACCAATCATGACCTTCTCTGGAAACCAAATGTAGCAAAGGCTATTTATAATACGTCAGACTCGATTCTTTTCTACCTCGATCGCATTACTTACTCACTATTAAAAAATTCGTTTATGTGTATGCCGCTGCTTAAGTCGAAAAAGTTAATAGTCTCGAAGTTGCGAAGAATATTGCAGTCATAAAAAATGCAGACATGGCTGAACCAGCCCTTACTGTATACTGAACAGGAAAGTCTTGATTAGAACTTTAATCGCTCATCTACGCTTTTTAAGCTAATGAACGAAAATAATATTGTTTTGCTCCATCACGAAAGGTGGAACAGGCGTCCGTCCGTAAAACAAATTTCACATGGGTCGAGAGTAGGAACTATTTTTGAAAAGCGCCATCTATCCCGTTCGAAATATAAAGTGACTTCATATCAAAGAGCTTTTAGTCCTCGCCCCGGCAACAACGGTCGACCATGTTTCTTACATTTAAGTAGTTAAGACGGAGAAAGCCGAATGTGTGTTTGTGTACATTCGGTAATCCTGGGAGCCCATTAGGGAAAAAGCGAATAGCAGGAAAAGCGGGAATAAGACTCGACATGGTACGTAGAAATTAATGGTTATATAGACGCACATGCAATTACACAATTCTCATGAGCGTAACTTGAATTCTCTTGGCGAAGATACAAAAATTTAAAGATACAAACACGTCTCGCATACATCTGTTTGCCCAGTCGTTCTGCTGGCTCGGCTTTCTTTAGCCCCGACTGACTGTGAGCACAAAGTTATTCTTTCCCAGCTATACATTAATTTTCTCCAACTTGTTCATCCTATTATCACTAAATACTCGTCCGCTAGTGTTTGAGACATTTTTCTCCTGAAACAAATTGTACTGGGAACTGCATGAATAGTGGTACTCGCTATGAGGTGGCAAGACTCCATCTTTGGGCAGAAGAGACCATGTTCATTTTCACTTCATGCTTGTTACAGTTGATTTAGCTCAGAAACAAGAGTTGGCTTTCCAAAGCTCATGAATGGGCAGTCTAATTTTGTTTCAATTAAGGAAAACAGTAACATTTAAAGTAGAATAATAAAGCACGTGACAAGGGCAATTCAAATTCGAGGCTGTAAACTGCTGAAGCTTTTCTTGATTGCCTGCGTCGGGATAGCTTCCGCCCGTCTGTTTGAAGAATTGTAAATGAAGATACAAAGCGAGATGAGATTAAATGCATACGGCATTTTAGGCTTTTAAACATTTTGATAGAGACAGACAGAGAATGAACAAGATTAGAGACAGGCCACACAATTGGCCAAGTAAGTGGAGGAAATTTAAACAAAAAATCTGCCACCATGTAAATTAAACGAGGAAACGGGCTTTAGCCTGTGGGGAGGAGCATATAAAGTTGAAGTGAGAATGAATGAATTTCTCTTCTGCCTTATTTTTCGCAAGCGAGATGGTTTAATTTCCGGGCCCATTTAAAATTCTCCCTTGATTAAAAAAGTAAGCTTGCTTAAGCTCCAGCTCAAGAAAAGAAGAAAACGAGATTTTGTTTTCTCTCCTAAACCTTGGGGAAACAACGTCGTCTCAAGTTTTTCCTTCTGTTCTAGTTTCTCCGTCTTTTAAATGCTTCTTGGTCCTATCTTTTATGTCTTTGTTCGTGTTTGTTCGCACTATCACGTCTGAAGGCTAATTGCCTTGTCTACTTTCCCATCTTCTTCTGCTTTCATCTTACTGGTCTGCGGTACTTCTCGAAACCCCATAAAAGAAGTATTACGACGGTATGGGCTAATCCACCTTTGTGGCTAACTAGCCCGAATTGATACGAGCTTTCAGCGCATATCTTACGTACGCAAAGAAAGCGTACGTAAGAGAAGGCACGTAAACTTTCGTATTAGGCGTGGGTGATGAAGCGAAACGACGTGGAAGAATAAATTACCCCGTACTCAAATCCAATGCTTGTAATTCTTAAAAAAGTAGCCATAAATTGTGCATGTTGAATAGTTTTGTTTTCAAGTGAGTGTGTGTAAATACCTTCACTCTCTGGCAAGTATTTGGAGACTATATCTTTTCACTTGGATGGTTGCGCAATAGTTTCGGCTCACACCATCACAAATCATAAACACATCTCTAGCTTCAAGTAAGAGAAAGGAGATTAAACGTTTCTCGGAGAGCTTGATAGAAATTACATGAGGAAGATGCATTGTTTCCTGGAGGAATTCCACATACACCATAATCGCGCTTGATGACATTAAAGAGATCAGTTGCAGAATGAAGAAAGGAATTTTTAAACTTCCGAGAGAAGTTTCTCTCCTTTTTTCGAGCGTAAAAGGGAAAAGCCGTTGTATATGTGTGCATGTGTGTATGACTCTTATTATTCTTGATAATATATTTTCTTTTGGCTTCCGCTCATCTACGATTATGTGTCCTTTTTAGCTCCGACGTTTTGCGGGGTTGCTACACGGTTCCTCAGACTTTCCCCATGTAATGTTTCAAGTTTGCAAGGGAGATAATTTTTCCTTTTCCGTGGCCGTTTTTGTAATAAATGCTATCTCTGCCGCTTCTGCTGTGTACACAAGATGAAGCAATAGCTTTCACATATGTAGAGCGAGCATTAAGATTCCTTGGCAATTTAAGATA
>JAQGBJ010002381.1:0-16761 GCA_034698345.1 Sphaeridia pumilis
GCAAGTTTCAAGTGGGAATTTAACGTCAAAGGATTAATTGGCAAAGTGTAAACAAAAACAAACGTAAACATTCGGAGTGGAAAATTTTGGTAAACATAGCAAGAGAAAATCATATGAGAGGAAAAGCCCGCCAAATTATCGGACGTGCTCGGACGTGTTCGCAGCTCGGAGAGCGAAGCAAACCTTCACTGTTCAGTTGCATTCGAACGACCGTTGGGAAAGCGTTGAATTTTCCTAAGGCTTCAGTAAACGGGGAACTGCAGGCAGAGCCAGCTGATCGATACAATTTATAATTTGCAGGACAAATTTTGAAGAGGCTTGAAAAATAATTATAAAGTTTTGTAAATGCAGTTGAAAAAGTTTTTGAAAAGCGAAGGGATGGCAGATTTCATAAAAGTGCTGTTGGCAGCTTCTGAAAAGGCAGCAAATATCGCTAGAATCGTACGAAGTGAAAAGGAATTGTTTGCGTTCCTGGTTGAAGAGAAAACTGAAGATAAAAACGATCGATTCTTTCAAGATTTCAAGACGTTGGGAGATGTTTTGATTCAAGAGTGTCTACGCCATGATATTTCTAATGCAGTAAGTTTTGTGTATATAATTTTCTTGTGGGGTGATGTATCTAATCGAAATATGACAAATTGTTATGAGTTTTCCTGACTTCTATAGTTTCCTGAGATGGCGGAAAACATATTTGGAGAAGAAAGTAACAAGTTTACAAATGCTCTGGGCGAAAGTATTACTGTCAGCGTCCAAGGGACTGTTCTAGAAACTGTAGAGCTGTTGAAGAAGGTTTTGGACGGGAATCAAGACGCTGCTTGGCTTCTGGCTGAAGAAGCACATAGAGAAATTGTGACTGACGAGAATGAAGTGTCGCATTTGCCCAACGACTTTTTTAATGCTGATGACTATAAGGATATTGGTATCTGGATCGATCCGATAGGTGAGTTGTCATTGCTTATAATAGTATTTTGAATAGAGGTCCTCGGAAGAGATGAAAATATTTAATGGTTGACTATTTCCAGATGGCACTAATGAATACATCAAAGGTTCATTTGACGGCGATGAAAACTGTGATATGGTTGAAGGGGAAGAGGTGATCTGGTCTGGTGGTCTACATTGTGTCACTGTTCTGATTGGAGCCTTCCATATGAAGTCAGGGCAGCCGTTGGTAGGAGTCATCAATCAGCCGTTTTGGAAGTTTGATCCCATTATGAAAAGGTAAATCATTTTTGAAGGTTACTGCGGATTTATGAATAAATGAATACAATTGTGTTTGTATGACTTCCAGATGGCAAGGGCGTAAAGTGTGGGGAGTATCAGCAAATAACCAATCTGTATCAGCTCTTGTCCGATACCCTCTAAGCCGGAATAATTCCAAACCGGTCGTCATCACCAGTACTTCTGACGCTGATAACCTCAAGAACTGCCTTGAAGATGCTTTCCAGTTTGTTTACTCTGCTGGTGCGGGGTACAAATTACTTTGCGTGGCCCTGGGTCTTGCTGACGCCTATGTATTTAGCAAGTCCAGCACGCATTTCTGGGATACTTGTGGACCTCATGCCATTCTCAGATCTCTTGGAGGTGGCATTGTGGGATTCGACGACGTGGCGTGTGGAAGAGATAGGTTTTGGACTGGAGCTACAACTAACGGGGATAGCGGATGTGCTAATGGTACTCAGAATGGAAATGGAACTTCGGCTGCAGCTGCCACTACTACTACGGTGCTACGTAAAGTTAGTAGTTTTAAGGAACTCAGCTATGCTATTTCGGCAGACGCTGAAAAGACCAAGTATGCTAATGGGAAAGGTTTGCTAGCGTTCAGGGAGAGTCAGATCGGGAATCTGGCTGTGCAAAGTATTATCAAGGCGTTCAAGTCGGAGAAGTAGAAACGTTGTGACCTGAATGAACTGAAAATCAGGAATCAGTATCCTTTAGAGGATTAGTGCGTAGAATCTGTTCAATGCTTAGCTTAGGATCTCAAAAGCTCTGGTCTTTGATTGAATGTTTCTTGCTAAAGTCTATTAGTTTATAGTGATATTTACCTGTGTGCTGCCAAAGAAAGGCTTGACCTGAGTCCTGACGTCAGGATTTAGAATGTGTACTGGAGATAATGTTATCGTATTGAATGTTATTAATTAATTGCCAGTAGAAGTTACAAATATTGTACGAACATTTCCTCCTTTTATCCATGTGATCAATGTTCAATTAAGATTAAGACAATGTTTACTGTTTGATGCATTAAATTGATGTTACCCGCAATATTTAACTAGTGAGAGTCCGCCATCTAACGCCAAATGTTGTTACTCCCTAGACTTAAGAAATCTAGATATTCAAGGAGAAATCATCAGCTGCTTGAGCCCGTATAGAAGCACGTGTGTACATATTTACCGGCGAATGCTTCTGTTGTGATAATTTCCAAAGATGATTCTGAAGTCCCTTGTGTTGACAACTGGATTGTTGAGAAAAGGTAAATTTTGATTTTTGGAGATAATTAAGGCTTTTTTGAAATTTCTGCAAAAGTGCCTGTCGTGTCATGTCTCATGAGTGATTGGTTAATTCTGTTGAGAAAACTAAGCCTTGAATATTTATAGGTTTTCAAGGAAATCGGGAGCTACTGCTGAAAAGAACGAAAATGTCGGTGACACAAGCTTGCTGCAAACTGCCTCCGGTCCAGTCGGACTACAAGCCTGAAGGGTCAATCGTAAAAGTTGGCGACATGGATGTTTATGTCACCAAAGGCGAAGGAAGCAAGACGTTGATCTGTATTTATGATATCTTTGGATTCCATCCCATCACTCAACAAGTTGCTGATAAATTAGCTACATCTGGCTTCAGAGTCATCATGCCAGACTTCTTCAGAGGGAAGCCGTTCCCACTAGAAAATTTTCCACCAAAAGAGTAAGTGCGCGACAAAATTTTGAATGCTTATGCCTAGTAGCGGTTGATTAACAGCGGAATAATAATGGATATTTCAATATTCATAGCTGGAGCGAACTGCACGAATTCCTGGCAGATCGTGGTACCTGGGAAAAGACGACGAAAGCTGATCTTGAAAGCGTTTTGAAGCATTACAAAACCGAAGAGAATCTTGATTCTGTTGGCGTTTATGGCTTCTGCTGGGGTGGCAAGACAACATTAAACGCAACAATCGAGCTGGATAGCGTGAAAGCTGGGGCTATGGTTCATCCAGCGTTCTGGAAGACTGAGGATGGAGAGACCGTAACGAAGCCCATGTTGTTGTTGCCATCTAAGGACGAGGACGACATGGTGAGTTTCTTTGAAGATTTGGGATGTCTTAACTTAAGGTGTTGAACGACAATTATAGACATTTTTTTTGATTTTACAGCTTCCATTCTATGAACTTGCAAAGAAGAAACTAGGAGAAGACAAGGTTGAACATCACCGGTTCGATGATATGCATCACGGGTTCTGTGCTGCTCGTGGAGATCTGAATAACGAAGACAATAGGAAGCGTGTGGATGAAGCTTTAGATCTTTTGCAAAAGTTTTTCAAAAAGCATATGGCTTAGGAATCAGCAATTAGATCAGAGCCTATGCGATGGCAAAATTTAGAAATGTATGTTCGAGAAGACTATAATTGAATATTCACTATGATAGGCTTGTGTTCAAAGATTTAACATTTTATTGTGAATCAATCGGTATTGAATAGATTCCAGATCGTTATTCTCCAGTCCATGTATTGTTTCAAAAATCATTACAATCTAATGTTTCAGGTACATTAATCTTAAATTAAGACGCATGCATAATGTTGTATAAACTAAACATCAGTTGGTGGTACTACCTGTACCACGTAAGAAGTCACTGTTGAACTGATTCCAAGTCAGCCCACCATCAATTAACATATCTTCTCCAGTTATCATTTTGGATTTACTAGAACTTAGAAAGAGCACTAGTTCTGCCGTGTCTCTAGTCTGTACACTGTCTTTCAGGATTTGCTTAGAAACAAAAGCTTGTTGGTTTTGTTCAATGGCGGCTGCAGATCCAAATAGAGGCGTAGGCATGAATGAAGGTCGGACTGAATTAACCCGTATGTTCCGAGGGCCGTACTCCAGAGCCTGGCATTTTGTGAGCATAGACACTGCAGCTTTAGTACACGAGTAGAGAGGGTCGTTTTGGAACGGCAAATTAGCAAGCTGTAAGATCAGTAGTTAAACCGCTATTAGTGTTCACATTCCGTTACATCAGAATAACCAAAAAATGCTAGCTCTTATAGCTTACAATAGACGAAATGTTGACGACAGTTCCACCTTCGGGCATATACTTCACCACTGCTTCGGTCATGTTCAACACAGCTTTAAAGTTGACATCCATCATCCTGCATCAAATTAGTTGTTATGGGTTAGGAAATAGATTCTCTAATTTACTACCAACATAACGTATGATTTGAAGCTCACTTGTTAACATAAGATTCTGTAACATCGGGTAGCTTCAGGCCTTTGCTAATTCCAGCATTGTTGACCAGGTGATGGATCGGTCCAAGCTTTTGTATAACTTGACGTACTTCAGCCCAATTTGTCACATCAAGCTCGATTGTTGTTACATTAAGTTCATTCTTGACCGACTCCAACAGATCGGACCGCTTGTCAATGACAATGACTTCAGCTCCTTGTTTGCAAAAAGCTTCTGCTATAGTCTTCCCCAAACCTGTTTGAAAATACAGGGTTTATGAAAATCGACATTACTGTTTCTCGTTTCATTCAGCAAAATTAAGTTTATAGGATATTCTTTCAAGATTTACATACCCCGTGCACCACCGGTAACTAAGGCTCTTCGCCCTTGAAATTCCAAATCTAAGCTCATAATTATCGAAATGAAAAAAATTTCCGTTTGCAGTTCAATATGGATGTAAACAAATCGTTTTTATTTTCCCGCAATATTCCAAACAGCATAGAGAGAATACAAGCAATGATCATAGAGTGACATTATCAACGTTTTCAGTATATATATATATAATCAAGTTTTCCAAATTAGGATACAAACTTTTCAAATGTTTTTATCGTTATACAAAGCAGTATTACTGATAAGAGCACTATTTATGAAAGAATAATGCTTGCATTAATACTCATTGTTTCTTAAGCGTGAGCGAAATTAGTGATGGTTCTTCCAGCATCAACAACGACGCTTTCTCCGGTGATGTAACGAGCCTTGGAAGAGCTAAGGAAGACAATCAGATCAGCAGCAGCAGAGGTCGGGATGAGTTCTTTGAGAATCTGATAAGTTGGCCCCAGTTCTTGAGCCAAGGCTTGCTGGACTTCAGCAGGTTCGGTGGCGATGATTGCAGTTGGCATGAGACCGGGTTGAATGGAGTTAACGCGGATGTTCTTGGAACCGTATTCAAGAGCTTGGCATTTGGTCAACATCAGCAGGGCTGCTTTGCTGCACGAGTACAAAGGACCTCCAGGAGAAGCATTGGTGGAAAGCTGTAACACGTAAATTTCATTGTAAATAGCTGCATGACTCATTGACTCATCGGTGAATTAGGTTGACATTATTAAATGAAATGTCACTTACGATTGAACCGACGTTAACGATACTTGAACCTTCGGGCATTTGCTTAACAGCCGCTTGACTGACGCTCATGGCAGCTTTGAAGTTGATATTGAGGATCCTAGTAATAGATTTTTGGTAAATCAAGGCTGACCAACATTGATAAGGTTTAAGCAATTAGAGAACGCACCTACCTATCAACATCAGCTTCGACGACAGCACTCAAGGGTTTTACAGTAGCAATTCCAGCAAGGTTAACCAAATGGTCGATAGGTCCCAGCTTCTCCACGACGGCCTGAACCTTGGTCCACTCAGCGCAGTCGACTTCGACAGAGCTAACTTGAGGCAAGTCCTTCTTCAATGCGGAAATGTTCTCAGAGCTTTTGTCGAGGACAGTAACTTTGGCTCCTTGGGCGATGAATGCCTCCACGGTGGCCTTGCCAAGACCTATGAAAATACACTACTTTTGAATTTCGAGTAGGGATTTAGGAAACTGAAGAAGACGTGTATACTTTGCGAAACTTACCTCCAGCGCCACCAGTAATGACGACGTGCTTGCCTGCAAATTCTGCCATTTTTAATACTGCTGAGATTTCGGAACCTAGATCGTGTGCTGTGGCTGTCGAACTGCAACTGGACACGGGTCTTCTGGATTTGGTTAATTTTATACTCGAGACCACTGTTGAGCAAAATGTTATCGATAAATCTAAAAACTACAAGTGAACCGCTCATTAGTATTTGTGGATGCATTCGCTAGTTGACATAAAACTGGTCGACCTTGAAAATTATTACGACTGCATGTAAAGCATGATTTTGTTGCTCGATTATGCTGCTAGTTTTTACCGGTCAAATACTTGTTTTTGCACTCTTGCCCATATTATATCGATAGGTGGTCATTTGTAAAATCTGAGTTTCGTGTACTTCTCCGTGTAATTTAATCTCACCTTGAACTTGAAAGTGATATAACACAAAAGTGAAATTGGTTATACAAAACCTAAACTTCTACTTTTGTTGGAGTTCCTTGGGGTAAACTCTGTCCTCTTGGTTGGCGAAATGTGTGATTGTTCTACCACCATCAATTACAATGTCTTCTCCAGTAATCATTCTGGATTTGTCGGAACTCAAGAACAAAATTAAGTTGGCAGTGTCTGTAGTCTGAATACTTTCCTTGATGATTTGCAAAGGTACGGAAGCATGACGGAACCATTCGACAACTTGTTGGTTAGGTCCGAAAATTCCAGTGGCCATGAAGGCAGGTCGGACACAGTTTACGCGAATCTTCTTGTTCCCATATTCCAGTGCTTGGCATTTGGTGAGCATGAGAATGGCTGCTTTCGAGCAGGAGTACATGGGGCCACCTTGGAATGCGTTGGTCGAGAACTTTATGGGAACAAAAAGTGGTCATGAATATGAGTGAGTCCAACTGTATAAATTAATGATAATCAGGCGAAAAACTTAAACTTACAATTGACCCAACATTAACGACTGTGCCTCCTTCAGGCATTTGCTTGACGGCAGATTGAGTGACACTGACGGCTGATTTGAAGTTGATGTTGAAGATCCTAGAATAAACATAGCTTTAGATCTGTTTGAATATTCGGAATCCAGAATACTGTAAAACTACAAACAAAGCTAACTTGTCAACATCAGCTTCAGTCAAGGCAGACAAGCCAATACCGCCACCAACTCCAGCGTTGTTCACTACATGGTTGATGGGACCAAGTTTTTCTACTTCAGCTTGGATCTTATTCCAGTCGGTGACGTCAATTTCAATGGTTCTCACTTGCGGGCGGTCACGCTTGAAGTTGGCAAGTTCTGCAGCTTCTTTGTCCATCACTATAACTTCTGCTCCGAGGTCCATGAAGGCTTCAGCAGTGGTTCTGCCCAAACCTGGAAATTTAGAAACGTGTCAGGATCAAGGATATTCAACAGTAACAGTCATATGTTTGAAAGTAAAGCAGAACCGTAAAATGTATTAGTTACCTCTGGCTCCTCCGGTAATGAGGACACGACGTCCTGCAAATTCTTGGTTAGATGCCATTTTCGGTTCAGCGGAGCTTCAGGAAATTGGAACGATGGAATTCGAAGGCTGGTGACAGACTGAAGTCTGAAGGAGCGAAGTGCCCGAAGAATTCAAACTAAACACCAAAATTCTCAAGTGCTGAATACACAAGACTTTTTATCTGCCATAGGCGTTTAGTGTGGATTCCGAGAGTCATACGATGGAACTGGGAACTGCAAACAATCAAAACTGTATGTCATTCTCAAGGATAGATCAATGTTCGAAGTCCAGTGGCTTTCTTTCATCAATAGCAACATTGAAAAAACATAAATAGGAAATTATACGGGATGATAAGATAAGATCATTTTTGATGAATAGACGGAATACTACACAAACTACAAACACGAGGTTGTGGCCATTTGTGAGTCATATGTTGCATTATGCCCCATCCATGATCAACTAGCGATAGACGGAATCGGGAGCGCATTGGATACACACGGTTAGTAGAATTCAGAGCTTTATAGAAGTATTTAGAATTTAGAATGACAGAAGTCAAGTTATAGTAACATCATAGACCATGAAAACTTTGCGCAAAAATTCAGGAAGAAACAATAAAAGAAGTACAGTAAGGGAACAGAAGCAAACAGAAGAACTTCACAAGAAGGAGAAAAATATTCTTATTTACTGATGAGCGAAATTCGTGATGGAGCGTCCAGCATCTTGAATAACACCTTGGCCAGTGATCCACTTGGCTTTAGATGAACTCAAGAACATTATGAGGTCCGGAGCAGCAGCGGTTGGGATGAATTCCTTGAAGATTTGTTGTGAGGGGCCCAGCGCAGCGACCATTGCCGGTATAGCTTCCTCTGGGACATGGGAGAGGATTTTAGTGGCCATGAGTCCAGGCTGAACGCAGTTGACCCGGATGTTCTTCGGACCGTATTCAAGGGCTTGGCATTTCGTCAACATCAGAAGAGCAGCTTTGGTGCAAGAGTAAATCGGGTCTCCGGGATAAGCATGGTTGCTGAGCTGTTGATAAAATACATTTCTCGTTAGTAAATAGCCTTGCTACATTCATTATGACCTCCAATTACTGTCACTTACAACTGAAGCGACGTTCACAACGGTTGAGCCTTCGGGCATTTGTTTGACAGCGGCTTGAGTGATACTGAGAGCCGCTTTGAAGTTGATGTTCATTGCCCTGCAGAGGAGAAAAATTCCCATTAAACATCAGTTCTATATGCAGTGAAACTGGATTCTACATAGTGGAATTGTAGCTATAACTCACCTGTCGACATCAGCTTCTGTATAATCGCTAAGACTCTTCACAACAGCAATTCCAGCGTTGTTCACCAAATGATCAATTGGACCTAGTTTCTCCACGACATCTTGAACCTTGGTCCAGTCGGAGCAGTCAACTTGGACTCCATTGATTTGTGGAAAGTCCTTCTTGAGCTCAGCAAAAGCTTCTGAGTTTCGGTATAAAACGGTTACTTTGGCTCCGTCGTTGGCAAACGCTTCCGCTGTGGCTCTTCCGATACCTATATTATAGACAAAAACAAAATTGAAGACCATACACACATTTCTTACGGCCAACAATACCACTTCTGTACTTGATACTTACCTCCAGACCCTCCTGTGATCACAACATGTTTCCCTTGGAATTCAGACGCCATGTTAACAATTTAGCAGCAACAAAAGGAAGGAACACATGAATTCAAGCGACAGAATAGACTGAGCACGGGTCATCCATGTCCATCCAACTTTATATTAAAATCTGACAGATAACAAGCAAGTTCAGGTAATGCATGCAACAGCGAATTGATTATGCAGTACCGTTTATAAAAAAAGGTTTCTTACTTTTGACACAGAACAAGACGTCCTTGGTTGGGGTGAATTGTGCTGTTTGTCCCAACGAAATTCCAAGATCTTAGGATGGGCCCTATCCATCCCACGGAGTTTTGATGCTCCATCAGGTATTAATATTAGTGATTCTGGAAACGTACACAAAAGTATGTGTTAAGCTACGTAGTGGAAAATCAAATACTGAGCAAAACTCATGACCCATTATAAAAACTAACTTTCAAATAATTTTACATAATGGAAAATTGGCCTGATCGGGGGGCATTCATGATATGATTGCTTCTGATAGACACTTATACCTAGTCAGAGAGTTTGCGAGCTCAATTGAGTGGCATTTGAACCAAACAATAGCCATATACAGACTAGCCGTTAGAGGGGTTGAAACCTGAATTCGGCATCTAGCTAGCTGACGTATTTTCCCTCGTTCTTTCTTGACCAACTGACCTTGCGATTCATAAACATCAATAAATAACCTATATTTGCATTGCATTTCCCAACCGTATTTGTAAGCGATAAATACCGGGCATTTCGGGTACTTACTTTTATAGAAAAGAGAAAACAGCAGACGGGTTTATCACGCCGTGAAAATATGAGCGAATGTGAGTTTGCATACGCTTACAACTTGACGTGTCCATAGCTCCTACCTCCGTCTCGCCAAGACCTAAATTGAAAGATATACGTATGAAATAGAATTCAGGCTTTCCACACCACCAGCCGAATGTGTTAATTACATTACTGAAGCGTGTATACCTATCGACAGGTGTTGGCGCCTCTGAGTAGCGTCAATTTCTTCGTTCCATAGTTCCATGTCACATCAGACAATTTTCATGTGTCAAAGTGTCATTTTGGAAAATGAAAGGCGTCTCCTGGCCGGAAAACGCGATCAAAAATTCACACAGGCCACAGGAATTTGGAATACGCTCCAGTTGTTCTCTGTCATCTCGAACAAAATGTGGCTAGCGACGCAATTACACGCGCCTGACAAACACTGTTTTATGTGTTTCTTCAGGCTAATGGACCTCTGTGCAGTACCTTAAAAAACACACAAGAACGTTACACCTTTTGGGGTCTAGAAGTCACCAATCGTTGTGTAGTTAATTCAAAACTGTACCAGCCATCATGACGGTCTCCACAAGATTCTTCAAAGTTCTACGACTTTGTATGAAGACTTGCACCTTCTTGGGCACACTTCCTTTCGAATGGAACGAGAAAGCCAGATCCTTGCAACCTTTGACATCTCAATGGAAGTTCTTCTGCATCTTTTGTTTCCGGTTGACTCTTTCGTATCTCTACATGGCTTATATCTTGTACACAGCCCCTTCCATGACCAAATGGCATGCCATCGACTCGACAATCTTCTGCTTGTGGGGCCTGATTCGACAGTTTGATATTTTGACTCACACCTGGTTGTATTCCAGCAGGGAGAGTGTACCGAGAATGGTGAATTCAGTGTTTCTGCTGAGGAGAAAATGGCAATGTTAGCGTTTTCTTTCTTTCAAGTCTTCTTAGATGCATTTTGTTATATCGTTAGCATAATTGAATTCCTTACTTTCAGTTCCCATTCCAAAGCAAGCAATCTTGATGATAGCCATCCTGGTCTACGGAATGATCGGCTCTATTACGCTGTTTGTCATCCTGAATCCGCTGATGTACGCTTTGATGAAGGACAAACCTTACTTTGTATCTTCCTTCATAGCCAAGACGCTTACGAACCACTGGAGCATGTACTGGCTTCTTGGCTTCATAGAGGTGAAGCTACTGTTGGACTTGTGTCTGATATCTCCACTAGCTTTGACGTACGCTTGTGGATACTGCCTTAGCTTGAGGTTGATATTGAAGTCTTCTAACGAGTGAGCCTATGGGATATCCCAAGAAAGACATGAGAACACAATAATACACAAAATTAAATGGTATTTTCGGAATCATAGGTATAGCCTCAAAGAAAAGACTAAGAAGCTTCATCACCTGCAAATCTTGAATCGTCTTTTTGCCGAGAGTTTGTATCCCGTTTTCTGGAACTGGTCCATAGGAGCGCTAAAGACAACGGCAATTTTCGCCACCTTCACTTTGATTCAGATCAACGGCAAAGCTAACTTGTTCGTCCAGACTTCAGCGATGATGGCAGCGGTCGTTCCAATGACAGTCCTCTTGGTTTACTACAAGTCGTTTGATGATATCTTCAAGTCCGTGAAAGGGATGCACGACCAAGTGTTTCAAAGGAATGCAAGGCACGGAGTTGAGCAGGATCCGAGATTTCTGAAATTTTCGAGGAAACAATGTAGATTTTGTGGTACCTTTTTCATGTTCAAACAGACTGCTCCATTAGCTTTTTTGAAGAAATTGTTAATGATAAACATAAAGCTCAAGTTGTACTTACCCAAGAATTTCAGCTGGTTCAAAGTTCACTGAAGATCTTTCAGAATCAATACTCAATTAAAAACTATCGGAAAATACGAAAAAACACGAAATCAAAAACTTGAATCAATTAAACCAATTGATCGGAAGTTTACAACTTTTGCCAGTCAGCCGACGGCAGTCGCGAACAGAACGATTTCAAAAGAGCAAATTGTCAAGTTTAAATGGTGCAAGCGACAGAGGAAAATGCGCGGCAATAGTTAACTGTTTATACAGACCGCAAAAGATGTGAGGATCGAGCAGAGCCAGCAGCCGCCGCCGGCTTCTGTGTCTCTGTGTGTGGCGGCGTCAACACTGAACGTTATCATTGTCAAGGCCGTAATGTTTCCTTGGGAGAGGATTAAAGTTGTCGCGTTGTGCATACGTGGTGCTGACTCGACTATCAGCTGAGCTCCTGGACAAGAAATTCTTGCAAGCGTGTTATATATGTCGTGTTGTTTTGCTTGCAGATTGCAGATTCAGGTGTTTTATTCAATAATTTACCAAAAATTGAATTTTTTGAAAAGTTCAACTTCAAACTAACTCCAAGTTTTTCATAACAATGGCTCCTATTGTGGTTGCTTACTGGGATATTCGCGGGGTAAGAGCAAAATACATTTTGAATCTGTCACATAACATTACAAATTCCAAGATCATTTGTTCAAAATCGTTAAAATCTTGTTTAATTTCAGCTGGGTCAACCGATTCGACTTCTTTTGGAATACACCGGCCTGGAATATGAAGACAAACAATACGTGTGCGGACCTCCGCCAACGTACGACAAGTCATGCTGGTTTAGCATCAAGGAATCGCTTGGATTGCCGTTTCCCAATGTAAGTTAACCATGATGATGGTCTGGTGCAAATTTTGGTGTTGTTAATTATTGCCAAGCAGGATTGAAAGATAATAATTCAGGTGATCGTTGTTGTAGCTACCCTATCTGATTGATGGAAACGTTAAACTTGTCCAAACGAATGCTATTATGCGCTACATTGCCCGCAAGGCTGACCGGGGTCTTTTGGGCAAGACTGAAACTGAAGAGAATGCAATGGATTTGTTGGAGAACCAGCTGGTGGACGTTAGAAGTGCGTTCAGTGGAATGTGCTACAGCCCTGACCATGTAAGTTGAGTATGAAAGAACCGGGCAGGAATAGGATTTATGATTGATTAATGTTAATAATTTTGTTGTTTTTACAGGATCAGCTGAAGCCCAAGTACCTTGAAGCTTTGCCAGGAAAGTTGTTGCAGTTTGAACTGTTTTTGGGCAGCAACAAATTCTTTGCTGGAGATCACGTGAGTGAATCTATTACAAGTAAAACATTACGTGATATCAGTACTAAAGAGTGTAATTTGACCCTAATTATTTTTTTGCGCAGCCCACCATCGTAGATTTCGGCATCTACGAAATGCTAGACCAGCATAAAATGCTACAACCCAACTGTTTGGAAAAGTTTGAACAACTTCAAGGCTTCGTATCAAGATTCGAGGCACTTCCTCGCATTGCTGAATATATCAAGTCGGACAGGTTTGCTGCTATCAAGAATAAGCTGAACAACCGTATGGCCAAGTTCGGATCTGGCCTATGAGGTGCTATCAGGCTACTTATGAAGTTTTCAATTCGCAAATCATTTTCAACATAATATCTATCTGTATTTTTGATGTTCAAGTCAACTAAAAGATCATGCACATTCTGGGAAATGTAGCGTCAAATGATTTTCTGACTAGATTCTCCTTCCGTTGAAGGTACAAAATTATCTTAACAGTTCACCAACATAACATTACTACACATGAAAAGGATAGGATCTACTCAAGGTTTTAAGAACTTTTAGCCAATAACTGTATAGGAGCATCTAGTGAGACCCTTATCTCTATTCTCAATAGCTCCAAAGGCAGCCCAGGTCAAGTCCAAGATCCTTCCAGTTCCAGGAGCAGGTCCTTTATCGTCAACGACAACATCGACAGTCTTGCCATTGTCCAAATTCTTGACCCGGATCTTGGTGCCACACTTGAACTGAGGGACGTTTGGATGAGCGGATGCAAGGGCATATCGATCGAAACCAGTTCCACAAGCAGTTGGCCAGCCTTGCGGGATTTCGCCATCAGCGCCGTACCAGGAACAGATACCAGTGTTTGTTGCCTGACCTGGAACAAGAATGAAAGTTTGAGTTATCTTCAAACGTTGAATATCCTAGCCCATATGTCCCGTTTGATATCAGAAGATTGGCTTTCAGAACATACCAGAGATCTCAACGACGCCCAAAGCCAACAGTGGGTACCTGACTGATGATGATGGATCATCAGAATCAATAGTGCTTCGATCAAAATGACGCTAAAACTATGTAACATTTCAGGAACTTTATGATTATAACAGCTGTTAAATGCCATAATTTAATCAATCGTTACATCTGAAGCAAGCTCTAATCCAGGTCATCACTACCATTAAACAGCTGATCATCAATTTCAATTCGTAATTTTGTTTCCGGCAGCATTACGGGCTTTTAAAACTCGCATTTAGATTTCTCTCGTTTGTTTACATTCTGGTTCAAACGCCCAGGCTGCAAAATAGCATCATTGCGCTCTAGCATTAGAACATTTTTGGAATCGCTCTGCTGACTGGAATATAGGTCCATGCACGCGTAACGCTATGATTCTAGCAATAGAGCATCCAAGCTACTTTAGGCTACTTGAGACTAAGGGTGGAGTTGAGATTTGCTAGACTTTTAGACGCTATAGGACATATCTATAAGATTTCTAGGAGGCTTTGAAACCTATAATTCAGTCTATAATCCTCGTCGTACATACTTGACTATAATACGCATTAAGCTGATGAAATGCCCAAAAATTCTTGGACGTCTGGGGTTTTAGAATGCCATTCAAATCTAATGGTGACGACGACACAACGTATGCCAGGCAGCATTGACAATGCGGCGAGGCTAGAAGACGACAATAATCGCGCATCTAATTACATGGAAAGTACATACGGAATTGCTCCGATTCGCTCGTCGCTCCTGTTGAAACCTGCATTGCTGATGGGTTTGACTGCAGCAAGACAAAGAAGCCGGCATTTGGTGCGTAGTTGTAGACGAATATTGTTGGACCTTTAACAAGTTTTAGCGAGGAAGATTAATTTTAAAAGTTTTAGTTGATTAGCCATTAGCTAATTCTTGATTGAGTTTGTTGAAAGTTGAAATTCACGATTGTATATTAGGCAGTAAAGAGCCAAGTTTGATCAAAGTTGAGCCAGAGTTGAAAGTGAAAACTGAAAATTTGAAGTGACGAGAGGCCAATTTTGGTAGTGGTAAGTTTAATTAATTTGTGATTCTTGACTTGATTTTGGCAGTTAAACATTGAGGGTAGGTTGATTGTTGGGTATGAAGGTGAAATGGGCAAAAAATCAGTTTGGTAGAAGGTGATGCTGGTCAGTATTTTCATTTCCATTGGTGGAAAATTGAAAAATGAAGGTAGAATAGTCGAATCTGTTCAGTTCAGATAAGTAATTTCAGTTTTTAATGTGTTGTTTAGGCTGAAAGTGGATTTACTGTGACATCACGAAGTGGCCAATCGCTCGGCGTGACACGTTGAAGGAGCATGGACCAGTTTGAAGGCGGTGGCGGCGGCGATGCGGTAGGTTCGATGACAAAGGAAGCAGCAGGGCCGGAGCAAAGCAAGACGGAGGTAAGACGTTCGTGAATTTTCGCTTCTTGTTGAGTTAATGAGGAGTGGAGTGTTGTGTTTTGATCAAATCGATGGAGCATAGATTCAGTTTTGTTTTAACGTGTTTATGAACGCATGTTATATTGATGGTTATATGTATGTGGTCAATAACAAAATGTTTGGTTTCGTTTAATTTCAGGTTGAACAAGACGTTACTGGAAAGATAGAGAAGAAGGACCAAGTGATGGATTCCCCGACTGCTGTTGAAGATAAGTTGGACAAGGCTGAGGTGACAACGGTTGAGGAACAAGTCTGTGTGGCAATGGTGTTGAAGACTGGTCCTGAAACAGATGACAAGGAGAAGAAGTTGCTGATTGAGTCGAAGGAAGATTCGGAAGCTACTTCAGAACTACTATCACAGCCACAGCCTGGACCGAAGCAAGTTTCAGAAGATGGACCGAGCGTGTCTGAGCCATGCAAAGTGAAGATGAATGCAGAAACAAGCGTTGAGGAGAAGAAGTCAGCAGAGGAAGAAGGAACGTCAAGGGAGGGCGCAGGAACTGGACCGAGTGCTGACGAAAGGAAGGTGGTCTCAAAAGACGCTGGAGGTGCCTTGGAAGACAAGGTGGATTCTTCAGCTGCCAATCTTGGGAATGCATCTGCTGGTTTGATCGAAAGCAAAGAAAATGTCATCCCCATCGTCAAGGAAGAGGTCAAAGCTGCTGATCCAGTGACCAACCTAAAGCCCAATGCGTCTGGTCAGCTTCAGCTTGAAGGAGCTCTTTTTCCTGGTTTCATCGAACAACAGAAGAAGCCAGAGGGTGGACCTGGACGTGAGACTGACGAGATGAAGACTGTTGCTTCAAATGAAAAGGTCGAGGTGGCCGAGATCGACTCCAGCACTCCTAGCTCATTGCATGATGTCGATGTCAGTCAAGTTAGTGTGGTAAAAGAAGAACCCATGTCTGAATCAGAATCCCCGAAAGAAGTCCAAGTCACTGAGTCAGCGAGGGAAAAAGAAAATCCGGAACTGAAGATTGCTGAAGCCAAGGGTGTTGTAATCGTGGCTGATACGAAGATGGGGACTTCACAAAAAGAAGACGCTAATGCTCAGGCCAAAGGCGATAGCCCATCTCCAATAAAGGAACATGAAGCCGCAGTGGTTGAGAAACTTCTCAACACTAAAGTCAAGTTGAATGCAGATAACCTCTTGAAAGCAGTATTGAAACGTTCAGCTCAGCAGGTATTGGAGCATGACCTGACTATGGACAACACGGAGGCTGATAGGCTGAAACCAGCGGATGAGAACGTTACTGAAACTCCGCAAAAGAAAGTCAAGAC
>JAQGBJ010002382.1:0-16755 GCA_034698345.1 Sphaeridia pumilis
CAAGGACCATAAAAGAAACTTTAGTTTAGGCAAACATAGCGATAAAAATTCAAATGTGTCAAGTAAAGGAGGAACAAATAACGACTCAGGCCCTGCCGCCGGTGGAACTTCTGCTGTGGCTGGACTTGGCGTCAACTTGGAAGATCCGCTGAAACTCATTGGAACTCTTGCCTGTCCAAGACTGGATGAGTGTCCTTTGCTTGAGCCTTTGGTCTGCAAAAAGATTTCTCATGAAAGACTTACCTCGTTGACCTTCAGGGAAGAATCTATTGTTACTGCATGTCAAGATGGAATCATCTGCACCTGGGCCCGACCCGGAGACGGAACAAGTCAATTATGAAATAACGCTATTTTTACGACATTAGCCAGACCTGATGAGTGAATAACTGAATGAAGCTATTGTAATGTTTATAATGATAGTAACAAAAGTAATAATCATGCCCGTACTGTTTAACGTTCCAAAAGACTACGTGCTATGTTCCGCTAATCGTGAGTTATAGTTATACAAGTTTTTGTCGTTCTTGAACAAGTCCACTGCTATGTACTGTAGAACTCTGTTTTCTTATAAGATGTGCAGGAGAAAGTGGTCTAACCTAAAAGATAATGTTAATCAACGACTATTCGCCACATCGTTCCTGAGTATTTTTGAAAATCCAATTGTACTTTATCTATTTAGCTCTTGCATGGTCATGTACATAATTGATTGTAGTTGTAGGGTTTTTATCATAGAGTTCTGTTTAACATATACTGTTACGTGATTCCACTGCGCGCAATAATAAATTCCACCTATATACACGATTAACGTTTTTGATGTTTGAGCTAGTAGCTAATTAATTAATTGTCGTAACAATTATCGTAAAAAAGCTCACTCAAATCTCGACTTCTGCTCTGAAGCTGCATTCAGCAGAAGATCCTTCAACCGCCATCTACCGGCAGCTCTTTGTAACATTCAATTACTCTGCCCGTCCAGGCGGGAATCCTTTGACAGAGGAACGTGTTTTTGTGCCTGTTGAACTGCATTTTGTAAACATTGTAATTAATTTTGATAGCGTTCAATATTAATCATGGGTACTTTAACAGAGAACAATTCATTTGTGAAAGTCAACAACTCACCAGGCTCACCTGGTTCAAGTGTCAAAAATGACTCCCCTCCTTCAGAATCAAAAGCCAAAGTGTTCCCGATTTTTCAAAAGAATTTTAAACCCAGAATTAACCCTTTGAAGACTTTGGAACGTGCAATACAAAAGAGTACACCGTCACGTAAAAGGAAATCCTTATTGGGGAAACGGGAAACGCCAGGTTAGTTTAACATCATAGTGGTTGGTCGGAAGATCTGCTGGGAGAAACAATTTCATTTAGACACAATGCTAATCTTGAATGACGTTGAGTTACAGGGTTATCGCAAATGGTGCTCGATGCAGGTCAAAAGACGATCGGTCCAATTATGTGCAATGAATGTGGATTACTTTACACACCGGGTGAAATCGAGGATGAAGAAGAACACAGGAAGGCTCATTCAAGACTTGAGAATCTTCACACTGTTCAGGTAAGCTCGTTTTACAATGATCAAGGTATCCTCGGTAGTATAAATGTTGATGATGTAGCGATTGTTTTGATTTCTAGCTGTGGAAGAATCCTAACTTGCTGACCAAGTTCGTAGATGGATCCTACATAGTCATGGTCAAGAATAGTCCAGCAAATAAGCCTGCCTTGAGAAAACTCCGTCACTTCATGGAATGGGTAGAATCAGAGCTAGGAATCGTCACTGGAGACAACAACGCCCTGGAACAATTCTTCTTCTATGTATTTCCAGCTAAACGGAAAAACTTTGTCCGAATTCTCGGTTAGCTGACAGAATGAATGTTACGAGACTCATCTAAAGACTTGAATGTGCAATGAGAGCTAAATTGAGGTTTTGACTTGTTGCAGGGTTTGCTAGTGTGGAAGTTATCAACAAGGGTACTGTTATCAGCCGCTGTATCTCCGACGAGAATGCAGAATGGGTGCCTGATGTTCCTGTGCATATCGGAATATCGAGAATATGGGTGGATAAGGATTTCCGCAGGAAGAATATCGCCACCAAGATGGTAGAAGCTGCTAGATTCAACAGTGGCATACCTGGTCACGTTGTTCTGAAGGAAAACCTTGGCATGTATGAACCTAACGTCGAGGGAACAGCCTTTATGAATTCTTATACTGAGTCTAAGGGATGGGCTTATACGTACGTTTAACGCCAGTTCTTGAAGAAGTATTGCTACTACCCGTTGTGTTCAATCGATATTGGAAGTATTTGCATTGTACATTTTACTGTTTGAAATCAAAGAATTTTTTATAATAATACTGCCACCATCGTCATTTTAGTACACAATGAAAGACCAAATAATGCATATCCTGTTACTAGACTTAAAAACGTATCCTAATCCTCGGACATGAGGAAACTTTCAATAACAGGCTGGAATTACAAAATTCACAAAGTAAATTACACATTAGCTTAGCCATTTGAACCGAACCTTAATGAAACTTGCATGCAAACATTTTTATCTAACCTACCCAAAATATAACTCCATCTCACTATGCATCTAGTAATCGTAATCTTCCTCTTCGTAATCGGCGTCGTCAACTTCCTTCAGAGCATCCGCGTCAAAGTCATCCTCTGGCTCTTCGTCATCATTGTAATAGATTGCATCCATCCCGGTGTGTCCAAGCTTCAATGTGTTCATGTGCTTGGCAAGTTCCTTCATTCCTTTCGACCCGTTGACCCAAGCCGCTGCATTGTTATCGTCATCCGAAACGTCATTCTCATCATAATATCCGGCCGCATAGTCTTGGTCAGCTTCCTCAATGTCCCTCTCTTCATCGTCATCCTCTGGATAATCAGTGTTAGGATTATCTTCAGCATTAGAATCTTCCTCATCCTCGTAGTGATCTTCATCTGACTCTTCTTCATCGCCAAAATATAGATCTTTGTCATCCCAGCTTCTTTCAACATTAACAGCGTCTTCAGTGTCAATTGGAGTTGGTAGGGCGTAGAGATCGTACACGTATGTTGTCATCCCGCCACCTTTTCCTCCGGCATCTCGCCTAGGTTCAGCAGGCCTCTCATCTCCAACTGGGACCATCGGAACACCGTTCACAGTAATGACTTCATCAACTTTTGGCAAGACTTTGCTGATTTCTTCAGACTCTTCTGCATGATGGATTAAATCATACATGCTGTACTTGGCCAATGGCTTGGGTCCACTACTTCCAATGAGAGCTTCCGGATCAAGACCACGATGCGCACTGACAATCTTGCATCTGCTGATTTTAGTCTGACGTTGTTGGATTTCTTGACGACGCTGCTGATGAAGTAATTCACTTGCTGGTGTAAATAGCTGCCTCAGTTCCTTGACATTTCGCTTGAACTTGGCTGATTTGTATGGTGCTTTGGCATTGTTGGCATCAAACTGCTCCAAGAAGGAATTGATGGTTTCATGGTCATGGGATTCTACAGAACCGGCGAAAGACAGAACTTTCTCAACATGTTCGAAGTCCTCGGTAGTCGTCTCTTTCTTCTCATCGTCTTGCTTTTCAATCACCCGTTGGCGTTTGAAGGAAACCAAGATTTTGGAAGCTGGGTCTTCGTCTGCTCGTCGTTTGACACGGATGAAGCCGTAGACAGTGGATGTCGTTTCTGACATTCTGGTCTCCTTCTTCTTCCTGGCAAGAACCTTTTGAGGCAGTGCTTTTGCTGACAGATCCAAGGGTTCCGACTGAGTAGATTCTGCCTCTTGCTGATAGGTCGCTGTAGGTTGTTTGATGTCATCCACTGGTGGTGGGGCTACGTCGGCCATTTTGATCTGAAAAGATATCAACCATTATTTTCAATTCCAGGGAATTGATATTCAAGTGACTGAACCGAATTTTAAAACTTCAATTACCTTTCGAGTAAACAAGCTGCAATGATTAAACACGTCAGCAATATCGAGTTCAGCTTTCAAAATCGAATGCTTTCAATGTCTTTCATATGTCACTGAAATTTCCACAAAGCATCAAAATTATAAAATTATGATCTCATGAATCGTTCACCGGCGGTCAGAAATTCTAGAACGCAGAAGAAAAACTACGCATGCAATTTCGATTGCCGCCGTTTCCA
Source organism: Sphaeridia pumilis (assembly GCA_034698345.1). NCBI lineage: Eukaryota > Metazoa > Arthropoda > Collembola > Symphypleona > Sminthurididae > Sphaeridia > Sphaeridia pumilis. Next base: position 4,136 of record JAQGBJ010002382.1, read on the forward strand.
TGAGAGCGGATATGTTACCGACGATCTGTGTATCGGTGATAACTTGGTCGCTGTATTTTGCAGCTGTTTGTGAAAATGATCTTCTTGCCGAGTGATTGTTTTGATTTGTGATGAATGTCAGTCAGTCAACCAAGTGCTCATTTGATTTATGATTTAAATTTAATTAATTTTACTGCTACCGCAATCTGCAATCGAATTTAAATCTCGTGAACGTTAGTAGTCGTTAATTATTTCCGAAAAGACTCGTTTGGTCGAAAATTCTTTCGTTTTGTTGGTAAGTGTGAACCCTGCAGAATTCGTGTTTTCTTTCGCCCTTAAAACTGTTTTGATTTGTTTATTGTTTTTAATCAATGATAATGGTTATTTTTTCCAGGATCGAGTGAAATCTCCGCATTGAAAAATGATAAAGGCCATTTTAGTCTTCAACAATCATGGGAAGCCAAGACTCTCCAGTTTTTACGAATACATTGTAAGTCCATAAGAATATTGAATCTCTCAGCTACCGTAAATTCCGAAACGCTTATGCTGTAATGATAATTTGTCTTTTCAGCCTGAGGAACTGCAGCAACAAATCATCAAAGAAACTTTCCAATTGGTATCGAAAAGGGATGATAATGTTTGTAACTTCCTAGAGGGCGGCAGGTAATAACCGGTTGTCTGCTCATTCTGTTTGAAATTGAAAGGTGTTGCTAAAGCTAAAGAATGCATTTCAATTCTTCATTCCAGTTTGATCGGAGGCTCAGATTACAAGCTCATCTACAGACATTACGCAACCTTGTACTTTGTTTTCTGCGTTGATTCTTCCGAATCGGAATTAGGAATTCTAGACCTCATTCAAGTCCTAGTAGAAACTTTGGACAAGTGCTTCGAGAATGTATGTGAGTTGGACTTGATCTTCCATGTCGATAAGGTGAGTTTTAGCGTAAATGTATTTCGCGTATTTCCACAATCATTATGCGAAAATTGCCGTACTACGGACTTACTGGATCTGTTTTGTTTCAGGTGCATTTCATTCTGAACGAGCTCGTGATGGGTGGGATGGTGCTAGAAACCAATATGAACGAAATTATGACACGCATTGAAGAACAGAACAAGCTTGAACGTCAAGAGGTATATTTATATACTGAAAAACTTATTGGACTGTAGATGGACTTGATGTTAAAAAATATTCTTTTTCGCAGGCTGGAATCTCTGCAGCACCAGCTCGGGCCGTTTCCGCGGTGAAGAACATGAACCTATCACAGCAAATCAAAGACATCAAACTTCCTGATCTTCCTCAAGCAATCAAGGACTTGAAATTCTAGCTAATACAAAAGAGTAGTAGATAGTAAGTCTCATTCCATCATTCCAAAACCATTTTATTGTTCATCCCTCTTTTTCACTACATGTTGTTCTCTATATTAGTTAAAGCTGCCAGAACTAGATTCAAGGCTACTTGTGCAGAATGTCCTTGTACACATGACATCACTGCCTATATCACAATCAGCATTAAAGAATGCTATTTTGCTACTGATGCAAAACTCAGTGAAACCGTCTTCATTTAAAGACTTCTCCAGAATTTAGATATCTTTGACTGACTAATCTTACTTCGCAGCTGCAGCATTCCTTTCTAGACGCAGATCGAAGCAACCCGGTAACAGTACAGACATTTTGGCGATGGCAACTTCTCCAGTCACTGGGTTATGCATGTACACTGGGACATCCGGACCGAACTCAGCTATAAACTGCCTGCAGGCTCCACAAGGACTCACAATCTGGGCATTCGTCGCAGCTGAAACCGCGACCGCTTTCAGGTTCATTTGTTTCCCGTCAGAAATGGCCTTCACCAAGGCTGTCCGTTCAGCGCATATGGTTAAACCGTAAGAAGAATTTTCAACGTTACAACCTGTCACTACTTGATCGTCGGCAAACTTGACTGCTGCTCCAACTTGGAAGTTGCTGTACTTGACGTAGGCGTTCTTCATGGCTTCCTGACTCTGCTTTACCAAGGTTTGTTCCTCCTCATCTGTGAAATCAGAAACAAGTAATTACGACAAGGTTTTTTAACCAACGCTTATAATTCCAGCCAAGATATTAACGTGGAATTACTTAATTCTCCTAGGAGTTTGACTTGGATCGACATCTTGAAGTCTTGGATGTTCGGGCTCTCAGTGGATACTCTGAGTTTTGACTGTCAATAAACAGCGATCAAGACCTGCACTGTAAGATACGCACTCCTGCCAATCCTGATGCTTTATGATGAGATATTTATAGATACAAACGTTCGTCTTATAGCACAAATTATTTAATGACATCAAGTTTATCAAGAGGTCAGAAGCTGATGATGTGTCAAGGAAGTCATCTGCTAGTAATGGGTTAAAACTTAAAACCCAATGCATCACAAATCATGCCTTGATAGCAAGCCGTGTTGAAACCTCAAAGATTAGGTTTATCTCTATTGGTTAAGTCGGTGTTCCTCATATCAGCTTTGCTTGCTAGAAACGAAGAAGCTTCAGTTGATGATACTTTGATCCACAGATTACACAATTAAGCATAGTTTGTAAACACGAGCAAGGCCAAAATGCGTTCTCCTCCCGATCGTTGAAATGAGCTGCGTTTTGAAGAATGAATGTTATGCTTGCAAAAGGACGTTTCTATGACAATCTAGTTTGTTGAATTAAAATTTTTGCTTCTTTACAGGCCTTTGCTGTAGATCAGAAGAATTGCGTGTGGAAGTAACGAAATCCAATTTTCTCTGCTATACACCAGAAGCTACGCTATCGAGATAATTTAAGAAAACCAGCCATGAGAGTCTCAATCCAGTTCATACTGGCCTTCTCGGGTCTGGTAAGAAAAATTATCCAACAGTAGCAATTTTTCCATTTGAAGCTTGTTTCTGACTTCTTACTTCCTTTTTCAGGTATTCAGCGTTCTCAGCTTTGCCCTATACGGATACGGGAGATTCAATGACATGTTGTTTACAACAAACTTCAACAACGAGCAATTATTCCACAATCTCCGAATCCTGTTGACGGAATCGAATGAAGCGAATGGATTACACTTGCATCGGTCTCAGCAGCCTGCTGCGAGAGCAGAACCGCCCGGAAACAACCTCAAAAATCAATCATCGTCAAGTGGAACCCGTGTAACCCGTCAAGTCGAACCCCCACGGAACGAATCTTCGGAGCAGGCCCCAAGCAATGGCACCACAAAATCGAAAGACGCAGACTTCAGTGAAGATAACAGCGGTGGAAGTGACTTTCGTAATGAGCGAACATTGATGGCCGCTGCAGCTGCCTCTAAACGAAATTCCGGAGCTGATCTAAGCCGAATTGATCGACATCAGGGTGCCATACAAGTCATCATTATGATTCTCAACTGGTTCATTTCCATGTTTTCTGCCGGGATTTTCTATGTTCATTTTCGGAAGAAACTAGAGGACTTAAAGTCCAAGAAGAGGGTAAGCTTTACATATATTTATAACTGACTAAATTCATTATTACGTCCTCTTACGATTAACCTTCAATTGTTTACAATTCCAGGTCACCATATTCCTTGTAGTTCATGCCTTGACCTGTATAATCACTTTCGCCATAACAATTAGCGCTGTTTCTGAAGTGAACATCGCGTACCTTGATCTTGAGTCCATAGTGACACCAGTGGACCCCTTAGATGGAGCCATACTAGTCGCATCATGCTACAAATCCTTCTATGAAACCTATTTCAACAAGGTTGTACGGCTGAAAGGATGGCTTCGAATCAGAGATTCTATGCACACTTGTGATGCATACGCCGTCAAAATTCTATCTGCTGTAAGTTTTGGTGCGGTCTAGTGTTGTCAACTTGTTCTGAAAGTTATGGTACACGTTTATCTATGTTTCAGGTGTCTTTGGCAATTGCTGGAGTCATTTATGGCTTTTTAGCCTACGTCTGGAATCGAGCATCTTCTGAAAACGGAAATAGAGGGAAAAGGAGCAGCGGTCACAGCGATAGTCTAGCGCGTCCTTCCATCTACAGGGGCCGTCAAGTTGGACAGTTCCAGATACCCACGCTCGAAGCACAAGGTTCTAGCCAAACTCTTCGTTCTGTGGTCTCCAAGCGAAAAGCCCAATGGAACAGTGACAACGAGTACCGGTATCGAGATAGCCAGGCTTCAGGATACTTCCGGTAGAATGTCTGGATCTGTGAGAACCATGTAGTTTCAGAGCTGTTTGGAAAAGCGATACCCAATCTTCAGAATCCGGCGTTCAACCATGAATTTAGAGGTCTCGATATATTTTGTTGTAGTGTACTAGCTTTAGTCCTGTCACTTGTACTTGCTTATAGATAGAAGAGGACAAAAACTCGCAATTTAAAAATACTTGTACTCCGATCCATCTCGGAATATACCGATTTCAGCAAGCCTCGGTCACCGCTTCTTAGACTTTGGCTCTCTGCTACTTTTTTCAGTCTCAGTCTGGTTTAAGCCGCTGACAAAGCGCTGTCACGGATAATTCTGCTTTTCGTTTTTTGTTTAGAAATTAGCTTTACACACTGTATAGTTTATAGATAACAACAATGAAGTCTGACCCAAGTTTATCGTTAGATGTAATAGAACGAATTCTGTTCTTCATAACAGTTTCTTATTTCGTATCCAACTTTTTGTGGTTGTTTGGTCTCGGCTTTTACTTGTGGTTCTTCTCGTTCGCTGTTACTGGCGCTACTATTGCTGTACTATTAGATCGGCTTGTGGTAAGTTGGCAGTCTCTTGAATTTTTGTACTCTTTCATTGTGTCGTGTCTATACTCCTTTACTTTTGAATGCTGATGATGGCATTGACTTTGAGAGAGACCGACGGATTATTTTTGGAATCTTCATCCGTCTTCATTTGCAAGCACTTGTTTCTAATTCAACTTTTTCTGCTGAATTACAGGTGATTCCTGCTGGGAAAGCCGTCCTCATTACTGGCTGCGACAGTGGTTTTGGAAATGCTACTGCTAAACGGTTGAATGAATTGGTAAGAGCACTAATTAATGTCCACATTGCAATACTACACTTACTGTATTTAACTTAACATGTGTTTGCTCCTGCAGGGTTACCATGTATTGGCAGGCTGCCAGTTTGCTGACAAAGAAGCCGCTTTGGACCTCAAGGCTTCCGGCATCGACGTATTCCCTTTGGACGTAACTAAAGATTTGGACCTCAGCTTCCTACCCGCTAGGCTTACTTCTAGAGGAACTCAGTTATGGGCAGTGATAACAAATGCTGGTCTATCAACCTTTGGCGAAATTGAATGGGTCCCTTTGGATGTTTGCGAAAAGATGATGAATGTCAATTACTTTGGTACTGTCAGGACTGTGAGGGCATGTTTGCCGTATCTTCGCCGAAGTGGAGGTGAGTTGAAAAATTTCAAATTTTTGAAATCATCTTGGAAAATCATGATTTTTTGTGTATTTTGGCCCATAGGTCGTGTCATCACCGTTGCCAGCATGTTAGGCCGCTTTGCCGCACCTTTGAGGTCGTCCTACTCGGCGAGTAAATGGGCAGTTGAAGGCTTTTCTGAATGTTTGCGTCTTGAAATGCGTCGTTGGGGTGTACCTGTATGTGTTGTGGAGCCTGGGAATTTCGTTGCTGGTAAGACCGGTCTCTAAATTGAAGCCTTTGAATGTATTTGATGTTGATCTAATGAATCATTTTCCTAGGCACCGGCTTGTACCAAGGTGATCTAGTTGACAAGCAAAAGGAATACATGTGGAACAACATGGACGAAGAAGTCAGAAGCGTATATGGAAGGGAATATTTCGAGAAGCAAGCAGAACTCATGAAGAAATACACGACTGGAGGAGTAAGCTAATCAGATCTGAAAATCTCAAATTGAAGTGTAATGAAATTATGTAATTTCACGTTTGATTCCCACAGAACACCAACATTCGCCCAGTGGTCGAAGGCATGGTAGACGCTGTCAGCCATACATATCCTCAGACGAGATACCAAATTATGACTGCTGAAGAGAAGATCAAGTGCTTCGTCGCCACTCACCTGCCTTCGATAATCTACGATAATTTGTATTATTGAACGTTAGGTGTTAGTTAGTGCTCGATCCATAGAGTTGTGTTGTAGAACAGGGTTAGAAACTGACACAAACGCTTATAGTAGGTTTAATATGCATTCTGACGTAACCATATGCCTTGTTTACCTTTTATTAGCTAAAACCGGTTTTTTCGTCTCCAAAGAGCTCAGCAGCTGGAACTAGTGCACTAGAACTGCAATATTGATTGTTCGCAAAGGTCAAGTTTGATTTTTTATTTGTTATGATCTTTGAGCTTTTGATTTGCTTGCTACTTTCCTCATTGGAAATTATTTAAATATAATAGCTGAATAGAATCTATAATTTTGTAGCATCATAAGAAGAATTGCCTTATGCATCCTCAAAACTTTTTGGTCTCCAAGCTATCCTACATTGTAGTATCAAATGCAAACCAGTTTATGTTCAACAGTAACGAAAACAGCTTTATTGCTCAACAAGTATTAGACAGAAACGTAATAGTTGCCAAAGGTCACTCAATGTCTTGTAATGACGCTATAGCTAACGATGGTAGAAAAGACAGCCATTAAAGTTGTTGGTTCACTTCAAACCAAAGAGCTTCCACCTTAGTTAAGCTTGGACTCGTCAATAGGTTCTCCCTTTCCGAAAACTTGGACAGGCTTCCAGGTACCAACACCGCCATACTTGAGTGGGATTTGGTCCTTGTTGACGACTTCTTGCAACTCAGTCTTCCACTTGGTCTCAGTAGCTGGGTAGATCTTAGCGTTGGCGAAGAATCCAGGAGCAATAGGTTGATCAATTTCCAACAGTTTGCCGGCAGGCTCGTTTCCGTTCAGGATGAAGGTGGCGTGGCAAATCTTTTCCCAGTCGTTCAGGTACTCGGCGTTCTTGACCATGAAGTCGACGGCTGTAGATTAACAAGAACTCATTAGATTTCTAGCCACTTGTATATATAATTTTGTGCTCTGAAAGTACCAACACTTACTGGGCTTGTGGTCCATTTGGTCCTGGCCGAATCCATCAAAGTCAGCAACGAGCACGATACCCTTGTTGGCCTTGCCTTCACGAAGTTTGCCCATTTTGATGACAGTAGTGAACAGTTGGGTCATGTAGCTTTCCATGGCTGCGGCTCTGTCTCCACCAGCTTCGATTTCAGGCTTCATGTCCCATTTGCCGAGTTCCCAGAAGATGACTGAAATTTCAGAGTTTCAAGCCATGAAATAATTGAACTTGACCCACGGCGAATTTCAAACCTCAAATATTTACCTGGACGACCTTCCTTGTCAGATCCGCCCCAGTAGTAAGGGAACTTCTGGTACATATCTGCTGGTGGCTTGAAGTCCAGTTGAGCAGTCTGCAAATTCAAAATCCCAATAGATTCAACAAGCGCTCTTATTGCTGATCAAGGATTTCAAAGTACTTGAAAAATCCACTTACGGTATCACGCTCAGCTGGAGCGCCTTGAGCAGCGCAGGCCACAAGGGCCAAGACGAGAGCTACGGCAATCATGGTGAATTTTGAAGCTTCTAGAAAAATTCAGCTACTTATTGTGACTCCTACCAGCGCTGCGAGACAACTGACCAACTAACGCCGCGCGTTATCCAGTTTTATATCCAACGGTTCCATGCCGCATTCACATGAATTTGTACGAGAGAGCGCCGCTGGCTGGACTGGACCTCTTTTTACAGCGCTAAGAAGCGCAAAAAACTCGTTGCAGATTACGAATATCGTATTAATCTCTATGGGAATCTGCGCCATCATTCAGGCTCCAGTGAGTGACAAGACAACAAGAAAAAAGGCAATAACAATGTAATTCAAGCGTCCATAAGCGTCGTCGCTCCTCTCAACAACATTGTGAAAGTCATAACTTCGACCTTGAAAATCCCAAAACAAGCCATAAACTTGTTGCATTTTATTATCATCACAAGAAAAACTTGCATTCCACACTTATGTACCTTTCATCAAGTGAAAATTTCAGACAAAGAATATTCCATTAATTCTTGTCTCTCGTCTTTGTCATTAAAGCTTGTCAAAAAGTCTTAGGATTTTTTGCTCATATCATAAGCGTCGCAAGCGTCGAGAAGCAGCGTCGCAAAGCGCTCTTGTTCATACTTTACGGCCAGTTCGGTGACCCGCTAAGCTCTCTTAGCGGGGCGCCAATTGGATCTCTTCGAAATGACCTTCAAATTTTTTGGTCCTTCGCTCCGGGCATCGGGCTTCAGACCTGCAGCAATGACATATCGATCTAAAAGTAAAATTAAGCTGAAACGCCTTTGGTCAAGTGAAACTTTTGGAGTTCATTTTGGTATTCTGTCGTGTCTATCTTGGGCTATGATAACACTAGAAAAAGTTATGAATATTGATGAGTTGCCATTTCGCCATTTTGGAGCGACTGGATATTCATGCTATCTCATCAGTCATATTTTTTGCTTTCTACTGTCCAGAAGAATCACCATTGCAGCCTGCTGGTACATGCAATACATGGAAACAATGGAATTCGATTGTTTCTTTCTGCAATATGCAAACAATGCATTGCTGAGAATCGGCATTAAATCATTACCGACACAGGATGCCGCGTTAAATAAAATAATCGTAAACCAGAAAAATGCCAAAGTATTTGTGACTGAAGCTTCAGACAAATGAATGAAAAAATCCACAAACCGGAAACGCTTCTGAACAACGGTTTAGATCAGGGATTAAAAATTGAATTTAGCAGCAACGGCCTTCCACTTTCATCACTTTCCAAGACAATTAGAGAACACACACAAACACACGTGTGTTTCAGCATGTCTATCACCCTGGCACGCGATAACTACATTTACCATGTTTTAATGCATAGTTTAAACGTACGGTTCAACCGTTACTCTTTTAGCACCACTAGCTCCCTCTGCAACTCAAGACAAAGTTGCATCACAGCCCCCAAGATGTCGCTCATACGAAACAAAACCCCAGCGCCATCTAGTTGTCTGCCACACGTCACGTGTCCAAACTGACTTGAACGTATCACCCGCATTACACCAACCGTTACGGTGTTTATCTCCTGCTGCAGTACATGTATATTTGTATGCATCCATGTGTTCTCGAAGGAAGATTCGGAAACAAGGATAATTTTTCCCCTTTTTGGTAATATTGTCGAAGCTTCATCAGTCTCCTTCCAACCGTCAATCTGTCAACATGGTATTATTATTAGTTGTAGGAATCTCTGTAACAGCTGACTGAACAAGGAAAACCGTGTTATTATCATTTAAAACAATAAACAAGATGGCGAGTGGTTATACCGAAGAAATCCAAACCATTCTTGGACGTCTGGTGCTCCGAGTGTCGCCGGAGGAAAATGTTCGTTCATCCACTACATCCATCGTCGAAAAGTTTGGTAAGTTCCTTTTCTGCGAATCTTTTGAAAGCTTTATCATAACTTTTGGACTAACCGAGTCACTTGAAATCCAGATTCAGCTACGAATACAAGGCTAATGACGATAACCCTTAACCTGCATGTCAGAGACATTGTCACGTTGAGCTTTACCCTTAACAGCGACACTGGACCTGAGCGCCGTGTATCCATTTAGGACTGTCCAATAGTCGCCAACGTCAACAGGACTTTTGAAAATGATCAAGGTATACACACACTTACAACTTACCTGCATATCGATGGCCAGTTACGCATTTGAAAAACAATTGTAATTTTTTAAGGTGATTTGCTCAGAGTCAAAGTTAAGCTCTCCATGGACCACATCTTTATCATCCTGCTTGATGGACAACGCTCACAGATTGGGGTCAACCTCACCAGAGAAACTGTCGCCAGCCTCAAAAGCAAAACTGTGAAATTGTGCCGCAACGTGTCTCCAAACGCCTACATGATGACCTTTGGTAACTTCGAACTGGCTCCAGATAATCGCCTCCTCACTGAATTTGACATTGTCCATGGTTCTGAAATCACGCTTCGTCCCCCGTTGCTCCATGACCAAGCAGAGGAGAGCGAAACCAGACAGCCAACCGACTCCAGAGCTCAAAGTCCACAACCAAGTACTTCAGCTGCTGCTGCATCTTCTTCCAAGGCCCCGCCCACCAAGAAACCGAGGACTGTCACCAGCACTGCAGATCTGATTGATACCATCACCCTTGATGCCCCTCCTCCAGCAACACCGTAAGTTAACAAGAGTTGACAGTAAAGATTCAAAGCTTTAAAATCGTACGTTCATCTATTGAATCTCTTGATTTGGCTCAGGTCGACGAGTAACGCTTCCCAAGCTCCTCCCACCACCGGAAATCCACCACCACCGAGATATTTCTCTGGCAAATCTCAGTAAGTCATCTGTTTCATGTTTGTTGTTTTTAAATTTAGTTGATATCCTTTGTAATCAATCGCCTTTCACCTTCTTCTTCGACAGGCACTGCTTCTGCCGCAAGATGGTTGACAACAACTTTATGCTTTGCTGTCCATCTTGCAGCAAATGGTTTCATGGCAAATGTGTCAATCTGAAACAGGAGCAGTACGACGCTATGCTACTCATCGATCCGGATTACGTTTGGACATGCCCCGTCTGTCTGCAGTTCAAGATAGCTCAAATCTGAAATAGCTGAAACCTTGACAGTCTGAAATAGGAATCAATATGTAGAACCCAAGACAATCTATAGTTTCAAAGTTGATTAATCCATTCGATAGTTTTGTTTTTACATGATATAATATATATCGAATGAACAGTTACATTTTATATCACAGATGATCCAATGTTTGATTCGCCACCAGGTGCAATTCTAATGATGCTGATGTTTGATTAGTCTTTTTATGGTTTAAAGCTAGAATTTTTAGAATATTTTTCTGTAATCATTAACATGTAAAGAATATATATTCTCTTGTCCCTTATACAGTGTGTGTGTGTAGTATTTTACATTTTTTTAGCCTTTGATCACCCGCAGATTTATAAGTTGCCTTCCAGAAGGATATCCACAACTTTCAACTCAGTCAATAGAAGCAATTTGCCTTGTAAATCATGCTGAAAACCCCAAAGCTTTTTCTATATAGCTGCAATAGTGCTATAGTTTTCAGATTTTGAAACCCGCATTCTGTAACGCTTCATCTTCAAACCGGGCCTGTTCTCGCCTCAACATCTCAATATCCGGCAACTCCCCCTGACCCAGCACCTGTAGCGGCTTCCAGTCCTTCCGGTTCCCAGTGTACCACGGCGGCAGCTGACTTCGCGGAACCACCGAACGCAGCTTTGGCGCCCATTTCTCCATATTCGTTCCCAACATTTCGAACCTGGCCAACATAGGCCCCAGCAGCGACCCTGCGGCGCTGAAGAGACTCCGTGCAGCGTAGTTTACTGTTGAAAAACTCAGTTTGTTAGTCTTTAGAAAACAGCAGATAAGAAAAAACACTCAAAAGAGAAAGTTGTCGGAGTTGCACAGATACAGTATATAAATATTTAGAAAACAGCACAACATCAACTCGGGTTTGATTTTTCAACTCACTGTTGAGACCAATGCCTTCATGAAACACTGCAGTCACTTTCCCCACATTGCTTCCGAACATGTTGAATAAGAAGAAGAGCGCTGCATGGAATATAAATGTTTTTAGCTATCTGAAAAAATATCTGAACGTTTTCAGACTTTTGCTGCTGTACTTTAATATTATATCCTTGGATTTAATACATTTTTTGTTTTCCAAAAACTGAAAAATCAGCTTCTGCACTCGATTTCAGCAATAGCTTCAATGTAAGTAGGAAGCGAGAGATCGACAAAGACGTCAGAAGAGGGCGTTGGTTGACGTTGATTCTGAATCTGAAGCCCATTTGGATAGTTCTGGTCTACGAGGTCAATTTGCCGGGGGTAACCTGATGCGAGAGGCTTGGGTTTTGATTTCTGGCAAAAACAACCACAGCAGCAGAAAATGATCAAAAACAAACCGGCGACACACAAAGTTACTATCAACGCAAACTGCTCGTGGTCGTGGTCCATAATTTTGTCTGGTTTTTCCGAGAAAGTCGGCTCTGGAGGTATTGGTACTGACCGGAAGTCCTGAAACAAAAGAGCGTATCTGAAATTTGGTCGATCTATCATTAGGGCCTTTTGAACAGCTGCGGCGAAACGTTTACCCAATCGTTTATGATATTCCTAGGAGTCTGAAAGTCGTAAATTAACTTTTTTCAGAATTGACAATTGAGGGCCTCTGGTGATTACTCCTGAACTGTACAACTTTCGAAATCAAAAGCAATGGAAAAGGCGTACTTAAAGCCATGCTGAAGATGGCTTAAGAATTTAAAATATCTCGAGCTATGTGGTCCAGTGGTCCTACTATATTTGAACTGTTTCACAGTCAAAAATATTGTATGTCCTTTCCTTGACTGAACCGCTAATTTTTTACTTATAGATTAAGTTTGTGACGGAAACAACCGGAAACCGTGAACCGCAATCACGACAATCATGACGTTTCATTTCAGGAAACGGTGGTGAAACCACTTGAAACTAACCGAAAATTGTTTACTTTTGAAATAAGAAATTAAGCCTGAAATTTCCGCGAAAAATATTACAGTTTCCAATTTTTAATAGATTTCGGTGTATTTTGATAAACTCCCGTTACATTTATTACATTGCATCGTTTCCGTTAAATATTTTA
>JAQGBJ010002383.1:0-16755 GCA_034698345.1 Sphaeridia pumilis
ATCAGTCCAAGCATCAAGCATTGATTAATTACGTTTCAAGGATCAACTCTATGGCTCTTTTCTCTATGGCTTTTGTAAGTCCCCAAGCTTCATTACCCCGAACTACCATACATATTCTGGCACCATTTTGTAGTTGAACATTTTAAATCAGCCCTTGATATATTCTTACATCATCTGTAGTCTTGTTCGCCTTGAACTGAAGTTCTTCGAGTTCCGTCATGGGAACTGGTTCCGGTGCTGGCGGTGGCGGCGGCATTTTGAAGTCGGTTTTGTTTACTGGACTCTTTACTGATTAAATTCACCTGTAAATTACACACACAATTAATCATCAAACTAAAACTCTGCATTACTTGCACTATAACATGAGAGTCTTGAATGGATTTATAAAAGTCGCCCCTGTTCTACAGAGACACTTGAACTGTTAATCCTATGAATAGTCACAATTTTCTAGGTTATACCTCAATTTCTGAATCGCTTCCACAGCTCTCCAGAAGATTCTCGCCGAGTGCTTCACTTTATGATATATCCGACACTAATTCCACTTAAAAGACCAGCTTTTCTCACTAACACCAACACTCGATTTGTGAAAAATATTATTTGCCAAATTTCTATACACACACACAATTTTCTCACTATATACAGACAAACAGCAAAAAACGGACTATATAACAGCGCGCGCTCTACGCCACTCACTTCAACAACGTCAAGGCACACACTGACTCCTCTTCCCTCCTTTGCAGTCTCAACTTTCCCTGTGCTCCGCGAATTTACAACTACGCCTAGCGCTTTCACTGCGCTCATCCCCGAATTTCCCTCCTTTCTCTTTATATATAAAAATAACGTTACATTGGCACGATTCCCTCCGCTGCTGCTCCTGTCTTCACAGTCAACAGTAGCCGAACCTAAGCACGCTTTCGCCCATCTTCGACCAACCTGGCAACGCTTGTATACGCTTCCAACAAAACTTTCACCGTAGAATTTCTCAAGTCATAACAAATGAAACTCACACATGCTGCGGCTCTCCTTTCACAATTCGCAATATATTTTGCATTCCGTCTCTTGTTTCTTTGTTCCCCGCAGCTTTGTTTTTTTAGCCTGCAAAAATATTGAGCAATTGTGCGCTTCAGACTGGATCCAATCTTCCCTGCTGTCCTTGATTCTTTTAAACCTTTCACTCCAACTTGTGAAATTTTCAAACTTGCCGCCTTCCCAGGAGGTCAAGGCCATGCTTTCTCCTTCTGCTTGTCTATAAAAGTTTTTTTTAGGGCCAACTAGCGTCAGGGCCGCAGTGGCTACAAACTGGAAAAAAATCTATAAGAAAATATGCTCCGCGTATACTATACTGCTAACAAGTGCTTGAAAATAACGAGCTATCGTTACTTTTCTATTCTGAGACAGAATATGCCATTTTTGCACTATATTTTCCAGTCTCACAGAGAAGAGACAGTATCAAATCGCACTTTTGCCTTTTGCCATTTGGCATTGAAAATAAGTGTGTCGCATCCCAGAATCGCCGCCCATTTTTCTTCCTTGTCCTTGGAAAACGTTGAAAATGGTTGGAAGCGATTCATTTCCGCGTATCACAACTGCTGGATCCTCAAGTTTTTTTGGCAACGTTCTTCGCAAAAATGGCGCGCTTTGCTGAAATCTGCGTGTTTCAGATCACAAGACTTTCACGCTTTTGTATACAATTTATTTATATTCACGCTTTTAGTCGATCCTTTTCTCTTCCCGTAGCCTCTGGTCGCCACATTGTTTACCTTTGCCCAGCTGTTGCCAGTTGAAAACAATAACAAGACTTGGAGAATTTTATTAATCGTGTGCTGGAATTTACCCTCACAAATCTTTTCCTGGAGAAAGTAAGAAAGCGTTTGTATTTCCACTCCGTAGACATGTCGTCATAGCCTCAATTTCCCTACGGAGCCAACCAACTTTTCTATAGTTTTAGTAGCGAGAGACCTTGGCAACTTCCTGTATATTCGCCGAACAAGTCGGAGTAAATCACATGTTTCGACCACGAGAAAAAAAGTCTGGATTCAAGTGCTTCCCGGACTTTTGCATGAGAACATCGCATGCGGTCATCAGCGTCCGAAGCGATATCTCGAACCAAATAACAGCGGCTGCCACTTAAAATGAGCAAAGAAAGAAGAAACGTTGCATGTTTCTTGGGACGCTGGTGTACATAAGTGGGAGCAGAGTTGCCAACTGCAAATGGCATTTGACGTTTCGCGAAAAGTTTATCGTTGGTTGGATACAAAGTCGAGCTTTCTCCAAAACTTTAGGTTCTTTCTACGTGGCTTAGACGGGTTATATAAACGAAAATACATTCAGTCCCACAAGGTGTTCCAGTTTCGAGCTGAACGTAGGTGTGGAAATTACTTTGTCAATAATCCGCCCGTCCCACCAACACCAACACCAAGTACAAACCCATGTAAAGTGTACAAAAAACATGGACGTAGCCCAGGAATACACACCTGAATTGCTCGATTCCCCAATGAAATACATACACAGTTGCACTTGATGCTCTCCTCGCTTAATATTGATTAGCTGGGGCTATAAAAAGCATGGAAATAAACGTGGGTAAACTTATTATTCCGATGCTACAAAAATTGTTCCGTAGCAGCAGTGCCATAATCGGCTGAGCAAATATTGGCTCGCTTGGGTACCATTTCGAGGATCAAAATCCTTGGCCATATTCGCATTTCTGAATTCCGAC
The DNA here is from genome assembly GCA_034698345.1 of Sphaeridia pumilis. Taxonomy (NCBI): domain Eukaryota; kingdom Metazoa; phylum Arthropoda; class Collembola; order Symphypleona; family Sminthurididae; genus Sphaeridia; species Sphaeridia pumilis. The sequence goes on from JAQGBJ010002383.1 coordinate 2,717, forward strand.
ACATACCACGAAACAAAACGTTCGCTCTTTGAGATCCCCTTGTCAAACGTTTGTCTACGTTGAAGAATTCGTCGGTTTTATGGTCTTGTCCTTCTGTCAGTCAGACGGAAGCGCAGCGTTGTGTATTTGGTAGGCAGACCATGTACATGGCTTATTCCAACGCTTACCACGTCTTAGGACAGGCTACAGACATAAGTTAACGGGAGCTTTCTCGCTGCCTTAACGCTTCCTCTCGGATCCGCGATCCTTCTTGCGCTCCTACTGTTCTCCAGGACTTGGATCCTGCTGGAGCCTAGGCGAGAAAGTACATGCAAAAGTAATAGTAGTACAGCCGCACTCTTGACTCGGTTGTCCTTGCCTCGTATTTGCCGTCCTTCCTCAGCTTCTCCTTTCTCCGCTCCTGGGTCATTCGTATATATGCAATGCGGTATTTTCTCTCCCGCCCGTTCGCCTTCGTCTGCGCCGAACAATATCCGCATAGCGAAGAGCGCCCGAGAAGGTTCTCCGCGATTCCTGGACCAACTTACCCTGCCCTAACCCAGTCGCTTCGGGTTTAAGCCTTCTTTTTCGACCGTCGGCCCTTTCTTATTACTTACATTCTCTACATAATTGCATGTATCCAGTATGTTTCTTTCTTGTTCACAAACTTGGACCTGTACCTTGCCCTACATGTTCGACACTGCCAACTGGAACCTGGCCCAGCTGTGAGCTACAACTCCGACACTGCTGGCCAATAAGGTCCTCTACACTGGGAGAGAAAGAGAGATTTTGCAATTTCGCGAAAACTGAGTCTTCATTGTAAAATGAAACGTAGACTTTTAACAACGTCACTATCGCTATTTCGCTTTCCTGTGTCCATAAATCTTTTCAGAGTCCGACGGTGTTCCTAGGTGTAATATTTTTGAAGTTGAACAAGATGGACAACTTGGGCCCATTCAGCGATGGTCGAAATGGACAGTCCATGGTTCAGGCTCTAATAAAGTCTACTAACACATCCTTGCGGTATTAATTTAGCTCAGTCAGTATTCAAGGCTTCCAAATTTGGCGAAAAATTTTGCTCTTCAAAAATAGCCGTCTGATTACTTCTTCTTGCTCGTCAATCTTGGCCAACAAGGCCACAGGGTTGAAGAAAGCTTCGAAATCCACCTCAACCTGAAGCTCATCCAATAAGCGGATCCGCACCTGACAAAAGAAATTCAATTCACACCTTGACGAGACTTGAGATCCAATACGGGCTGTCGCTTTCTCCACTTTGAGGCTAGAGTAGAGCTAGAACAAGTTCGATAAGGCTAAAATGGAAAAGATGTTTTACAGAAAGGTTTCTACATCAACTGTAATTTGTGCCTGCAAAAGTGTGTCGGCGGCTGCCACCATTTTGAACGCTGGGCCCTGTAATCCGTGCTAATTTTGCTACTAGCGGAAGAGAAATATTTTGGCGTCAGGCCAATAAGTTCACCTTGTTTGCTTTCACTAGTGGCTACACAAGAGTCTGCCTCTTTTCCTTTACTTGCTATAGCGACTAGTCTAGACAAATTGGGTGCATACCAAAAACTTTCTCCTACTGGCAGCCCGTAAATTGACGGCAAAAGAGAAAGAGAAAAAACTAACATTCTTTTCTATACAATCGCTTGATCGCGAATACATAATGCCTCGTGTATATTGATTATCCTTATGTTTACGAAGCAATAATTGTGCTGGGACCTACTGCGAGCTTGAAACACAGAAATAAATATATATCAAGTTCTCTGAAAGTTAGACAGAAACTCCCTATCGTAAATTACAAATCTACATAGATTTATATACAGTCAAACACTGTACTGTACCTCATACGGTTTATGGTATATAAACAAGTTATTCAATATTCCACAAGCGTTCCTTCTAGTTCTAGTTCACCATTTTCCTTTCCATACGTAACTAGTGCCTTTATGTAAAGTCTCGCTGGTGAATCGGTAGAAACACCACAGGCAAAAACACCCAGAATATTCAACAACACCCCTATTTCTAACTTTGATGACGAGAATTGTAAATGGAAATCAGCTGCTGGTCCAGTCTCTCTGATACAAACTGATACAACTCGAACTCGTACGGTAGTTTCTGCTGTATGATTTCCCGGACTGTGTCAGACACTGGATCTTCTGGTTGAGTTGCAGCAGGGGGTTCTGTAATGAACGTAAACTTGGATATTTTCTCAAACTTATAACGACCTGATTTCATGGAGCTTAAGCAACTTTTGAAGGTGTTTTGATCATACCCAGCTTTGTAGCACCAGCGAAGAACTTGGGCACGTAGCGTTCCAGGGCCAACAACGAGTCTTCCAGCGCTTCATAGAGTCCGACGACAGAGTAGTACTTTTCAATGTTGAACTTTGCAGCTTGCAGAGCCCACTTTGATCCAATTTCCCTGTAATAGCAAGACGGTCAATTATATCCAGGCTATCCAGGCACCAACTGAACTTCTCCAACTCTAAAAGCAGCATGCTTCACTTACACACAAGAATTAAACTGTCCACAGAAAAATGGCACACTCAAAGTGAAATCCTGGTCTCCATTTCGATAGTCGCATTCGGCATTGTCCGTCAACACACAAGTTTCAAAGTCCAACTTGAGCCATTCGTCTCCTGTAAGAAAATCCATTAGTCAGCCAGCATGTAAATTTGGCAAAAAGGAAGTAACGAGCAAGTATTACTTTACCGCTCCCAGGTGACACTTCGTTTCTCCTTTGCACCTCGAGTTTCGAAACATGAGAGTTCTCCCGCTTGTACCGGAAAGCTGATCGAAGTCTTGTAACAGGGTCCCGGATAATGTTGACATAGATTGGTGTCCCCAGGATATACCTTCGGTGTTCAATGTACAAATCGGATTACCATCCTGATCGAATCCCACTATCCCCCGTTTACCACTTGTAAACTCGAGAGAAATCAACTTACTTTTGGTACTTTGTGAAATTGACAAAGTAGAAATGCCTGTCATAGCTTCGGGGCAAATGTTGATACTGGAACCACGTCACGAGATTTTCTTGCTCTTCCTCCAACAATAACCTAGTTCAAAATTTCAAATTTGTAACATATTACAATTTAACACAGATCTACACGTTAGTTTCTTCATCAAGAAATCTGCCAAATCGATTGTTTGTTTACCTATTCCACGGAGTTCGGTATTCGTGCTCGAGATGCTTGAAGCCGTTTTCATCTTGCAGGCGCTTCAAAACATTTTTGAAAATCCCGCCGCCCCCACGGAAAACCTGGTTCAGGATCACCCACACACTGTCCTGTTCAGTCCTGTTTAGCAAAATGTAAACAAACATATTTTGAAAAAGTATTGTTTTCGATTCGAAAATAGTGAATCTTCATGTATCGATTCACTTTTTCACAGATTTATTGAAGACTTCAGTTAATGATTTCTCGGTTTGAAATTAGAGTACAGAGTACTTGATTCCATCAATCCGGAATCTCAGTTTCAGTCTCAATCAGACAGACAGCCAGACAACTTGTTTAGAAGCTACAACACGTCCATTCCGCTTTATCAACCTTGAAATTGCTCCATTGGACTACAAAAGGTACTACCGCAAATAGCAGTTCTCATGAAATATCTTCCCATCAAGAACCATTACGATCCTCATGAAGCAACCATTTCAGCGGCGGCTATCTCCATTGGCCCATTCCCATATAGTCAAGAGCCCGGGAATCTAATCTAACTGCTCTACTGCCATTCCGTATTCTCTTACCGATTTGCCGCACTGGGCCTGATGACCGCATTCTCGAGATCTTCCAGCATCTGCAAATCTGTTCTTGTAAGTCTCGCCGTAACATTGTCATTGCGAATTTGTTTCTTCTTGCTGCCAAAGGATCCTCTCTTATTCCGAACGTTCTTTTTGCTCTGTAGGGAGGCCCCAGAGAAATCCTGGTCACGGTCACGCCGCCCAACAGCCGAAGAAAACTTATCCAGCAACCCACTTTCATGAACAGCGGCACCGGAAGAGCTGAGGATGCTCCCGTTATTCCCGCCGCCGCTGCTACGAAGTAATGAGATCAAGGTCACTTTGAAATACAGGAGCAGCAGAAGCGCGGGGATGTACCTGATTCACCAGAGGACAAGGTCAAACTGACAACTTGATGGTAACGAGACGTAATTTTTCATTTGCTTGAACTTAACTTACCACAGATTAGAGCAGAAAAAGCAAAACAATTTCGCTATTGAAACGTTCCTCTTCATGATTCACAGGAGAAATCACTGGAAAGCTGGGAACAAGATACAGTAGCAGCCTCCGCGGATTGCCTGTACTCATCGGGACCTTGAACTAAAGTGCGGAAAGAATCTCAGTCATTTTCAGCACCGAACCACTTTTCGCATGGTAAGCGCCGCAGATTCACATAAATAACAGTGAATTACAATACAATGTCGTGTACAGCAACGCCGTTACCGCTTGGCTGATTTCGATGAATTGTCTCTCAGGTCCATTATTGTGTCACAGGAAGAAGATGCGGGACCAAAACTAAACCGGGATCTGTTCATGCTTCACAGAAGACAAGGGCATCATGAGATTGTGTCCCATTAAAACATGGTTTTTATTCGTGCCTTTTCTGAATACTACAACGATATCGAATTGCTCAAGTGAACCGGATAATGTGATGAGAAGAGAAGAAAGTGGTACGTGCTGAACGAAAAGCGTCTTTGAACTTGAAAGAGCTTCCAACTACCCAGGAGTGTAACCGCGGATTCATTAAACGTAGGTCTCAAAGCAAACGGGGCGACTCTTAGCGACATCTTCATACGCTGGAGGCGAATCAACTGGATTTTCCCGACCTATTTCTCTCCCGCAGCGTCTGACGTCAAGAGTAGTGGAGGGCGCTGCTGCCGTAGGAAGACGATCGTTTCTTGCTTGGCGCTCCGATTCATGCAGGATTGTCATGAGTGATAGTTGGTGGTCATTACCCATGCTACTGGTCATCAAGGGACGGTCAATCAAAGGCGATCCTGTGGTTCGAGGGAAGTATCCACAACGAACGTAGTTACGGAAAGTGACAGACAAGGCTCTGAGAAAGACGTTGTCGAACCGGAAGGCGGGATTCAAGTGTAGGGCGTTGAGCATTTCACGGAACTCTTGACGGACTTGGAGGCGGACTGAAGATGGTACATTTTTGACATGGGATGGCAACTCTTTGGACCTTAGCAAAGCACTGGTGTAGCAAACTGGGTTTGTTGCTATGGTCGCAGCAGGAAGTTTGGGTTCACGAATACAGCAGCCAGTGATCTTGAAGGTCAAGTAGACTCCGATGGCAACGAGGGGGAGCAGCAAGGTACAGATCTGCCAATCACAAAATGATTTGAACCTCAGTAGCTGGTGTGTACTTGGCCGTGTTAATAGCTTCAGTTCATGTCTGTCAGCCTTACCATTGTTAAAACCAAATCGTCCCTGTTTGGGCAAGCCCCCGTCTTCTTGTTGCAGAAATACAAAATTTTGGTTTCGACGTCCGTTGTGGAGGTCGCGAGGTCGTCACATAGCTTCGCAAGTGCTGGAGAATGTAGTGGCAGCAGGGCACCGATGCCCCGGGCGAGGAAATACACGCTGATCCCATAAAGTGTCCACGCCACCGTGTTGATGAAAGAGTGCTGTTTCCAGGGAAATGTATTTGTAGTATTCTTTGGACTTTCTATTTTTATCGACGTCTACGAAATTCAAAAATACTTACACATTCACCAGCTGGCCGAATCTGGAGATTGACTCCATACTCTACGACATATCCCGCCAGGCAAAGCAGTATCGCAGCTGACGATAGTAGTAGAACCAAATCCAGACGCTTTAGGTCTCTGGGGTGTTCCAATGCCTCGCTGAAGTGCTTCTCCAGTATTGATGAACGATTCGATGAGCAGCAGACGCTGTAAGGGAATTCATGACAAGGAAGAATGTGATCCAGCGTTGGTAGCTTTGCTAAACTTTGTAGCCCTTGACGGTGAACATTCCATTGCCTATGGTTCTCGATACTGTTGGTAACCAGGACGATCAAAGTGAAATGGAAAATCTGTGGGAACAGAAGTTTTAGTGCACTCTTATATTTCTGATTTGGTAAAATTGTAGGATATCGGTTGCGTACCAGAACAGCAGGTCTTGACATCGTCTTGCAGAAAGAAGCATCCGCGCAAATCTTCTTAGCCATTTTCTTGCAGAACGATCAGAGCAGCCCTATCCTAATCGATTATCAATATGTCGTCTATAAGTCGTATTTGTTGATAAACAGAACCTTTAGTCTTTTCTGAAATCCTGATGAAAAATTTCGATGCTGGCCTATAGCCAACAATGTGTGAACAATATATCAAGACAGCAAGAAATTTAGTATTGTTCAAGCGGTGCCGCAGATTTCAATACACAAGGTTATTTCCATGGCGATGAAAGGAAGCTGAATAACTTCACAAAATTTGAAGCACAGTCAGTTTTATGGAACGTTTAGAATCAGCATATTGATAAAAAAGTCATAACCACAAACAAATATAAAGGTATCAAACTAAGAAAAAATATCAACTTGCCAATATGTACCTCATAGTTGCCCACATTGCGTTATCGTAACTCCTATCTTAGGCTTATTGTTAGGTCCCGTCGGGACGTTTTCAATCTTTCGCACTACTAAGTTCCCATCAATTACGCGTCCAAACACAACATGCTTTCCGTCGAGGAAATCCGTTTTGGCACATGTGACAAAGAACTGACATCCATTTGTATCTTTACCGCTGTTTGCCTGTAAACGCATTGGATTCTTTAGAATACGCTCAAGTTTTCCTATCACATCTCATAGCAAAATGTTCGTTAACCATACCATAGACAACAAGTAGGGCCCGTCGTGTGGCAGGTTGAAGTTCTCGTCTTCAAAAGTTGGTCCGTAGATACTAAGACATCCAGTTCCGTCGCCCTGAAATAAGCAGAAAATCAACCAACATTAGCTTCATCACATCAGATCAGAGCCATCATCTTTAGTAGTCAGTTGATATTGTTCAATTGTTCGAACGTGAGCTTACATTCAAGAAGTCTCCACCTTGGATCATAAAGTCTTTGATGATTCTATGGAACAAGGCACCCTTGTAGCCCGTTGGAACACCTTTAGGCTTGTACTCTCCAACACAAAATTGTCTGAAATTTTCAGCTGTCCTAGGCACAACATCCGCAAATAGTTCCATGGTTAATCGTCCGACTTCCTGCAAAAATTAAATGTTGAGATAGGTTTTACAGTTTTCACGTTTTCCAACTTTATCAAATCCTTCAATTCAAGTTTCAGTACTTACGATCGTTCCGATACTGATATCAAAGAACACCACCGGGTTCGATGGCGATCGTAACTGCGACTGTATTTGTGCCCACGTTGGCATCTTGTTAATATATCGTGAAAATTCAAAATTTTTTGCAAAACGAACCAAAATTAATCAAGTTTTTATAAATTGTTTACTTTTCTAAAATCCGGCTTTTTTCCAACTGCTCAATTTCAAAACAGTCGTTCCCGCTTCACCATTATCCACACCAGCGAGCCGAAATAACCCCAACCCGCGAAATCGTCGGTGAGAAAATTTTGGTTTGTTTACATCTGAAGTTCTCATGTGCTTTTCCGACAAAATTCAATTCCAGGACCAATTCCAAACTATTAACTACGGTTATAATTATTCCTGAATGCTTGAAGCAAATTTCAGAAATGCCAGCAGCAGTACCTGAAGTTCGTGCAATCTTGAAGCTATACAAAGACCTTCTACGCTATTCGTCATCTGTGAAATACACGGATCAAACTTCTTCATTAATTTCATTCGAAAAGAATTTACCAAGCACCGAGCCGTGACAGATCCTGCAGTGGCACAGTTTCAATATCAGGTTAGTTTGAATTACAGGCTTCTCTTTAAAATTGAATGTTTAAAACTGAGTGAAGGTTGACGACTGAATGAACGTTTTGATGGGTTTCAGAAAGGCTTGCAGTTTCTAGCCCACCGACGGATAATCTGAAATCATCGTCTGCAGCATCGTCTTTCAAATGATTATCAACTGTCTGCTTCGACCTCGCTTGATGATAGCCTCATCCAAGAACTTTTCCACCTTCAGAAGCAGTGTCTACTTCCCCCTAGTCAGTTCTAGTCCTTCCGGAAGCAGGCAGCGACTTCTATCACCACCAATTTCTCTACCAGCCACTCAGTATCGCCTGAAACACAAGATTGACAAGTCAAGAATCCCTGTGCTAAATGAGGACGAGCTGGAAGAACAATTCATCAAGGGTAGTGGGCCTGGGGGTCAGCATGTTAACAAGAGGGTCAACTGTTGCTTTCTGAAGCATAAGCCTACGGGTAAAGTCCTCAGTCTTCCTTTAACACCTTTATTAGACGTGTTTGAAGATACGATCAGTTGACTAATTGCTGAATATTGTAATTGCAGGTATTGTCGTCAAGTGCCATCATTCTCGAACCCTTGAAGAGAATCGACAATTAGCCCGGCAGATCTTGATTGAAAAGCTCGATGACCACGTCAATGGAGATATGAGTGTCAGAGCTCAAAAGGATAGGATACTTGAGAAGAAGTCGGAGAAGTCTAAACAAAAGTCCAGCAAGCTTGCAGAGCAGAAGCGGAAGTACCAGGAGCTGCTAGATTCTGAAAAACAAGTGCCTAATTTAGCCGATGAGAAATTGTCATGACTGTTGAATGGTAGTCGTAAAGAATGCGAAATTAGATCGATAATATTTTCAGACTTACCTCAAATCATGATTCTGTGGAAATCAGAATTGATCCATGAAAGACAGTTCGGGCTTGAAGTTGGGTGCCGTAGCCGCCGCAGCTACATCTTTACGGTCGAAACGAAAACTAGGTTGCGTTATCACCGAACGTTAGAAGCTAGACGAATATTTCGGTAAAATACCGAGCAGAAAAGATAATTCTTCTGATCCTTCACATATAGTCCCCAAATTCTGGAAATTAGATTGTTCCCTATCTTTCTATCCTTTGAAACCTGACCCTGCAATAATGGAACCTGCAACTTGATATTCAGGTTGGCAAATTGAACAGCAGCGCAGCGTCTCTAGAGAGAAAGGTGAAAATTCCCACATACGTATGCATGAGTACAAAGAAGCGGAATAAAATGATCCTTCATGACGACGACATTGAATAATGATGGCAAAGTGTCTCGGTAGATTCCATTTCTAGTCTCCAATTTAGAGCTTCTATTTCCATCTCATCACACGTTATATAGCAACCTTTTGTATCCGACCGCAAGCAAAAAGCAAACACGAAGACTAGTACTCTTGACTTAAATTCCACCACGGCTACTACTACTATCAGAGCAGACATTCTCTACTTTCTCTACACAAACAGATGGGGAATTTGTAGATTTCATCTAGAAATCTCGACACGCATTCCATCCAGTAGTCGTCTCACTTTCCACATCTTGCAGTACCAGAATCCGGTCTTGTTCCACAAGGCAAATCGCATTACTTTATTATTATCATTCGCACCTCTCCGCGAATTTTCCCAAAGGACTTTTGGATATTGGTTCTCCAGCATCCGCTGAATGCCTCCAGCAGTTGCAGTCACGGCTCAGATGAAATTAGAATTCAGCCCCAGCACACACGGATAAATTCAAGAGAACCTGGTGGATCTCTTTTGTTATTGTTGGTTTTGCATCGGTCGGTCGTAGCATTGATGACACAGCCTTTGGTTCTTCAACAAACCCATATGGCGTGCAACCATTGGGAACTGCAAATTCAGCTCGTATATGTTTGCTTCTGTTGATAGAACAGGTACAAGTGGTACAAAAGGCTATCTGGAAGCTTGAGTCAACGAGGAAATTGTATTGGAAATAACCTGGGTCACCCAAAGCTTCCAGTTGCGATTCAGCAGTCTTTCTTCGATCCAGGCATAGGCTCCTTCGTTGAGCAGTTATTGGAGAAACTGGAGAAGACAGACTGACTGTGACTGACAAACCCGCCCGAGGAAATCCAAACCGGTCGTGGACCAAACGAACCGAATCAAAAGCTTGCTCGATGAACGTGAAGCTGGTGAAAGAAGAAACGAAATATAAGAATAGTCGCGGATCTCACAGCGGAAATCTGCTAACAATGTCTTGCCGTTTCTTCAAGCGGTTGGAACAAGGTCTTTTGCGGCTAGAGTCTCGTCGCATTTCCGAGAACCGGAGAAACTGCTTTGTTAACCAGAATTAATGTTTATCCATGGGGAAACGGAGGAAATCTGGCGGATTTACACCGTGTAGTTGAGGTGAATCGATTTCTTCTTTGTCTGCGACGAAAGAGTCAATACAGTTTTTGGGGGCTGCCGAGGGTTTTGGTTGATGGGATCATCAATTGCCGCCATTGAAAATTGGATAAGACTGTGTTGAAGGAACTAGTTTGATGGATCACTTGATTATACAAAAAAGGTCGTCGTCAGTCAGCAGCTACCTGGTGAGATTCAGGTCAACACAGGGTTAAAATTGTTGGGCAAAGTTGGAAATTCTTCGAGGTTCCACAAATAGACTGCGCTGTCAGTCGGAATTTAGCTGGTGACAGTGTTCAAAGTAAGTTTACGACGTACTCAATCAATCCGAAATTTCATTCCCGTTTTATACCTTAAGGCCTTCCAACTTGACTTGGCGGGAAAAGAGCTCCGAGCAATTTTTTGTTGGCAATCAGTAGTCGGTGGATTTTGTGGGTCCACGCGCCAAATCCATGGACTTCTTCCTAGAGGCGACTTTCTTTGTCCATTAAGGCGTTTGTAAACAAGGACGACTTTCACCTCCTTCCGGTGTTGACGTTAGTTTGGTCGGCTGATTGCGTTATCTTCTTTGACCATCTTTTTCTTAACGAAATCTGCTGGGAGAAGGCTATTTTTGGCGAGCCCATCGAAACCCATTGAAACCCATTGACGCCTGAGGTGGGTGAAACCACAAACAAGAGCAAGTTGTGATTGTACTTCTTGGGCTTTGTGTGTTTTTCCTGTGTCATTGGCAATGTAATCCGAGAAGTTGGTGAAAGTAAAAGAAATGTTTGCCCAAAATCCATGTTGAGGGTCAGGAAAAGAGAGTGGAAAAAATCAGCGTCGTTGTCGTCGAGTGGCTTTCAATTTTGCTTTCTTCTCTAATGGACAAGAAGCTTAATTCTGGACGTAGATACCACTTGAGTAGGAGCATAGGAAAGCTGAACCACCACAAGTAAACGGAAGTGCCACAGTTCGGACTTCCGCTGCTGAGGTCCACGATGCTGTCAACGCTGGTTTCCTTCCGTGATCTCGGCGTTTAATGGGTTTTCTCGTGCTTTTTATACTTCTGCAATACGTAGAGCATTAGCTGTTTGAACATAGAAAATATACACATTTTATAGTACACTTTCGCCTGCATTAGAAATGTGGCTACGACGCTGCTACTTATGGAGTTTCGGTCTGTTGGCCACCTCTCTCGGGTTCGGTCCATTTACTCCACTAGTGGATGCTGACAGAATGTTTTTTATGCCAAACAATAATCAAGAGGAAGCGGCGACGACGCTGCAGAAGCGAAACGAGCAGATGGTCCAGCAGCAACGACATTTATTTCCGCCAGCGATGCTGACAAGGCGGCGGAAATTCAAGTGTTCCCGCCATAAACAAAGACGCGCGCTTTGTTGGCTTGGTCTCATGCGGGTAAAATATTATACGGTCGGAACCAGAAGAGGAGCACCTGCAAGCGAAGTATACGCCAAACAAACAGTTGGCCAAGGAACCCGAGCATTTTACATTAGGTTAAACGAGGCGTGATGAAATGTGGACAAATGGCGGCGAGGCTCCAAAATTTGGACCTTGTTCAAATGGACTTGTTTCAAGAAAAGTGATGAGTCTGTGTTCTAGCTTCAGTTGCAGTCGGTTGAGAGTATGGCGCTGAAGTCCCGATGCTAGAATGAATTTGAAAAGCGTTTTCGGACTACTTGAAATTGAACTGTGAGCAAGTAAAAAAAGCTTTCTCCAAAGCTCATGCATAATTTGTACTTGAAATGGAGGAAAAGCATGATAAGCGTGTATATTTTAGCTGGTGGATTCAGTCGCTATCTATAAGTAAACAAGTGCCGGATGTATGTTAGCTAATGGAACCAAGAATTTGGCCAAAGAACGTCAAAAGACACTGCCACATACACGCACTTTGGTTGATTCCGTTCATTTTGTAAAGTAGCAGATTCTTGAATTTTGTGTATGCATCAAGTCGGAAAATGGACGTGAGAGTTTTATGGAATTTCATGGAAGCTGAAGAGGTTTTCAAGTACTTTTGTTGTTCCCCGAAACTGTGTTTCTATTGTGTATTCGGATAAAGTCTAAACTAAAAGAAGAATATTGTGGTGAGGTTTCTAAAAGATTTTAAGCGATGGTTTTGAAATCTTTTGTGAATTTTGACAGATTCAGTGAAAGTGGTACACAAAAGAATAAGATGTTTTGGTAATGCTGCGGGTATTTGCAAGAAGATGAACAAGAAGAATGAAGAATATCAAAGTAAGAGGCTCAAGTAGCCAAGTTTTTGGAGACGCTGCGCTATTACGACAAGATGATGATTCTATAAGAACGCTGCCGTCTTATTGAAATGGGAAAGTTGGATGGAGAAAACGATACTTTTAGTAGTTGTCGTGTGCAGCACGTTAGCGTCAGCTGCCGCACGACATTTATTAGACGACTTTGGTGTGTAGCGAAATTCGGTAGCAGCGAAATATAAAAGACAAAGATATGCGGCGGCAGCGAGAAGAAAAGTCAGAGATCTCTGAAAGCGTCGTCATATTTTATTCATGTTTTGGCGGATGATATTTATTTGACCTGCCTTCTGACCCGGGTTACTGATGTAAAAGATTAAAGGTGGATGGAAATGAGAAAAGTGCTTTGATCTGTCAGGTGAAGAAAGTAAGGAGGGATAAGGCGGGAAATTTGAAAACAAGCGCGGGATGATCGGCATAGTATATAGGATGTGTGGAAAATTTGACGTCCGAAATTGTTGACTGACACCCGTGACATTGAAAGCTTCAAAACTACTCGATGGGTTATGGAGAAGTCTAAAAGATGAAACGTCAACGAGAGCGGCAAAGTTTGAAGTCACAATTTTCAAGTCACGCTTCGGTAAATTGATTTAAATTCTTCGACCGCCCAAGTCGATGTTATGGTCTTCGTATAACGTGGAAGCCCTTAGTGAAAGGTTGTTAGAAAAGACTAAAGAAGCTGGGATTGTTGACAGTATATACATTAAAACTTAGCAGCTCTGGTTTTGGAAATCCTAAATAAACCTAGGACGTAGAAAACTATTGAAGATTTTCGGTGTTGTCAAGAGAAGGTCAAGAAGGTAAAGCGTTTTTGGTGTTTGACATCATAATTCATGACGTAATCAGATTTTTGAAATTAGTCGAGTGCTGTAAGTTAGCTACATAACAAGAACTGTGAATATGCTTTGCTAGATGTTAGACGAAAAGATCTAGAAACTAGAAACTAGCATTTATGTACACGTTTAAGTGAAATCGCGGTTGGTTTCAAGAAGAAGGTTTGAAATGAATAGGCTTGTTCTGAATGCCGGCATCATTATGCCAAGGATTCTCTGCTCTCTTAGGACTCAATTGCCTGCCTCTCTCGCTTCTAGCATTTCTAGTACTTTTACAAGGGCTCTAGAGATCGATAGGCCATTAGAGAAAATTCTCATGAATATAGAGCAAAAAGCGGGTAGAAGACGTTTTGAACAAGGCCATTCTTGATTCTTGAAAATTCAATGAAAATTCAAGCATACGTGTGGTTGGTGGAAAACGGTGGATGACGTCTTTAGAAAAGTTGTTTCTATAATAGTGTCGTTAGAGTCTATTGAAATGAAGCTAGTTTACTTGTTCATGATTCATGAATGTTATTTGCGGCTAGCAAAGGAGCTTAAATCTACTTAACGAACTATTGTCGCCGTCGCCATCATTACGCTTTGTTACGGGAGTATTATCCGTGTTTTCTAGTTTCTTCTAAAATTGTTGCTGTTTGGCAGGGAATAAATATCCGAATCGTATCTGTATCCGTATCTGTATCTATTCGAAATTTGGAGAGGATTTTTATGTATC
>JAQGBJ010002384.1:0-16755 GCA_034698345.1 Sphaeridia pumilis
AAGAAATGAGCCATGCGGTTTGGGTTGACACGAATGCATTGGTTTGTTGGCTTGAGAGCAGTTCCGAAATGGGCCTACTTTGTGGCCTCTCGGCGGAGGTCCAACTCGTTGGTCTCCCTCTCCATTACAAATACAAATACAAACGTTGCATATCAGTTAGAACCCGCTCGGCTTACTTAACCTTCGCAGCTGGTCCGCCATATATTAAGCCTGTAGAAGGTCCGCCATATTTCAAAGCTTCCCAATGGCTCGCCATAAGGCTGTTTTAAACACCTGCCCTTTTGAAGAGCTTGCCCTTGTTGAAAGCCAACCCTTAGTAAGGGTCGCTCCCCTCCTGTCACTTCCGGCTGTCACCCTATTGCAGCATACTCAATGGCCCTGCACACTCAATGACTCGGCATACTCAATGGCCCTGCACACTCAACCCTTAGTTAGCCTTTTCTAGAAAAATATGCAAAACGGGTTCAAGCGTTTAACTGTAACGTTAATTTGGCGTCGATTGATAACTACTGGCGCTTGCATGTCTCCTACGGGAAATTCAGTTTTGTCATTTGTAAACAACAAGAATGGCGACTATCAAATCAGCTGCGGGGTACATTTGGAAAAAATCTATTCCTAAGAGTTTGTGACGGGCTTTCCAATGAAATCGCTTTTTGCGATCCGATGACCTGTTGTAGTACCCGGGTAGTGTCTCCACTTGGAAAACATCTAAATTCCTACCACCCGGATAACTCCGAAACTACCGATCCGATCTAAATATGCTTTACACCGTTGAAAAGAACAAGTTCTGAAGAAACTCTAAACATTCACACAACATGTTTTATGTGCAATGATTTAGTAGTTATATACGTTTTAGTCAAGTCGCAGCATATTTCCTCCATTAAGTTACATACTTGATGCGCTTATAGCGACAAAGGGACTCACAATAAAGTTCTCACTAAACCTAATCATAGATTGTAGCGGGGTTCTGATTTGTGGCTAAAACTGACTGACTGACTTGTAAGAATTATAGTTCTGACTCGACTGATTCACGATCGTCTAAAGCTTGAAGATTCTGAAGTCTACTGGGCAAAACTAAGATCTATGAATCTGATGCTAAAAGAACAGACGACGGTTTGAGGCTTAAACTGTCAACTGGACATTTTAATTAACCTCCTTCAAACACTATTCCACAATTAACCTTTACAACAATCGCAAACGTCCGCACTCTTCAACAGTCCCAGCTCAACTCCTCGACATTTACCGATTTCGATCACCAAAGATCGTCTTTCCAGACGACAACAAAACGCCATCTTCAAAATACAAGCCCTGCAGGCTCGTTTACAAAACAATCAATCAGAATCAGAGCGCAAATGGCGCTCGATTTAAAAATATGAACAAACATCGACATCTAAAAGTTACTTGAATCCACAAGTCTTACATACTGAGTTGATAGCTCAGCGAAGGTGAAAAAAATGAACAGGAATTTAATTCAGTTGGACTCTCAAGCTAAAACCAAGACGAATTCACAGCAAGGCTGGCAATTGTCTTCACTCGTTGATTCCATGGCTCGCCAAAAAGGTGACCCATCGTTGGGCGTTTGAGGGTCGAGTGTCTGTATAAATAGCGTGGAGATTAGCTGTTATAGTAAAACATGAAGATTTGAAGAACGAAATGAGCTGAAATGCATACCTTGACAAGCCGATTGAGCTTCTTTTGCTCTTTTGAATACACGCATTTTACAACAGACTCGTCAAGTCGACAGCGGCTGCAGAATTGGCCGAATTGCGCAGCGTCCACGGCTCCAGAGACTTGCAAAAATTCGCCGGCTTTGCTCTTCTCTTCGTCCTCGCTCCGTGTGTAGATGAAGTCGTCTTTAGGAAGAGTAATTTCAAGGCGGTTGACACAAGATGGCGCGGCGGCGAGAGCCGCCGCCAAGGCCCTCTTGTGGATTCGGAGTGTCACGTGCTGGTGCCAGTATGCAGTTTTCAAGTCGATGGGCCATCGGGCCATTGTTGAGTAGACCGAAGCATCGGTCAATTTCAAAGTTTCGTCTTGAGTCGGTTTTTGTCCTTCGTTGTGACCTTGTTTCTGTTCATCTTTTCTCCAAATCAAGGTTACCACGTGCTTTTCCGTGTTTGAAGTGCATCTTCGTTCTTTCAGCAATTTCGCTGCGGCAGAGGACACGAGGCTCAAGTCAGTTAGGTGCTCAAACAAGTTCAAGTCGACAAAGCTGCCAGTTTCATCTGCAAAATGTATCGCTTTTGTGAGTGTCAAAGGCCCGCCTTCTTGGACAACGTTCCATTCTTCTTGGAAGTGTTCAAACGGACGTGATTCTCCCCAGATCAAGTCGAGCGTCAGGCATTTCAAAGTCGTGCGTTGGTTCAGTTGGACGAATTTGTTGCCGAGGAGTTGCTTAGTGCGTTCGGAGTGATGGAGGCACATATGAAGTGATTCGACGTTGGGCAGAAAAGTGTTGTTGGTGGCGATGAGGTTCCAATCGGCAAGCGGCAGACGGCCCCAGGTGCGCAGGTCCAGTGATTTCAGATTTGACAAGACATTGAAAATCAGGACCTTTCCGTATATATAAGGGAGTTTTTCGTGATGTGCGCTGTAAAATATAACCAAACCAACTTGATTAGCTGTAAGAAATGAAGTTTTCATCTACGTTCACAATTTGACGATGACTCACGTGCAAATTTTCAAGGTCCTCAGACGTGCAGGCCGCTTAAGCGATCTAAAGAGTTCGAGGTTGAAGGGTATCGGTTGGTAGTGGTCCGTGTAGGAATCTATCAACTTGAAGATCTGGAAAATTCAAGAGTTTATGTAGACAACAATTTTAGGGAACGCTTTGAAGTTTAGCTGGTTTAGGAACTTACCTTCAGATTACAACACACTTTAAAGATTGCCGAAATATACTTTTGAATTTCCGACTCCAACAGCAGGTCTGCTCCTAGCTCAAATTCCGGAAGAGTTCCAGCAGAATGTACCAAATCCAGCTCAAGCTTTTTCACGCTAGATGTCGCTGCTTCACTCAAATTGGAAACCCATTCAGGTCCAAGAATTGCCCTGCAAATTTGTACTTCCAACTGAAGCTTGAGCTTCTTGAGGTTGGGCAGCTTTGTCAAGATTTCGAGCACCGCTTCGAGGTCAGCAAAGCGTCGGTTCAGCGTCACGGATCCAACGAAGTCACTCAGAAGCGGATTCGTCAGAAACGCTGCGATTGTCCTGTCATACGAAGCTGAGATGAAGGTCGAAAATTCTGGGTTGAATCCGAAGCGGTACAATGGGGAAGCTGGATTCGTTAAACAATCCGGTGTTTCGTAATCAAAGAGGAAACGATGCGAACTGTCGTGGTTACTTGCGGAGCAACGGGTCCGCAGCAAGTCCCAAAGCGGCAGTTTGTTTTCCATAATAAACAGTTGCTCCTTGTTCCGCAGCGCCATCTCTAATGTTTCTTTGGAAGGAACCAAGCGGCACTGAACACGATGGAAAGCGTCACGTAGCTCCTGAAGAGCCTTCGAAGCGGTGACGTTCCAGGACTCAGACACAAGGCAGCAGTTTTCCAGGTCCACTAAGCCCAAGTTGCAAAATATTTGCTCAAGCAGAACTTCCAGCTGAAAGTGCCAAAATTAGGATTTTAAACTTTTGATTTCAAATGGTAAAATACGAATAAATTTTAAATCTCAAAATCACCTCGAACGGAGTTTGCGGCGGACGAAATCGCTGTGGTTCCTCACCGGCTTCCATTTTCGGACACTAAATAATCAAAACCTTGGCGAAGAGAAGAACCACGTGGACGCTGTGAATTGAAGATCTGAATCGACGTGCTTGTCGACTGAAACAATCAATTTTCTAAAATCTGACTCCTACAAAGTATATGAAACTATACAACTGATTTGGTGACATGAGCAGAAACTTGATGGAATAAATACAACTTTGAACACTAAATATAGTTTGATTTGAACGACCTTGAATTTTCTACTAAAAGTCGAATAAACTTGGTTACAATACAATTTAAAATATTCAACATTTCAGTCAGTTACACATTTCCAAGTCTCAAACATTGCGTCCGCCCACGACGACGTTTAGCCGGAATCAATATCAATTCTTGCTTGTCAGCTAAATAAGTCGCGAGAAGGGTTAAAAATATACTTCTGGACAGCAGGCTCAGAGACATGAACAAAAGAAGAGTATATTTTCCAGGTAGGCGAGGATGATAAATCCATGTGTTTCCTCCCTTCGAAATGCTGGAGAGAACCAAGAAATGTATCAAAGCAGCCTTTGTGACCTCATATCCTTCTATACGAAAACTATTCATCAGTTGGTGTCAGTCAGTTGGAAGGTTTTTGTGTGAAGCTTGTGTATAGGAAAGGTGCCAATGGATACACAATGCACGCACTTTAGAAAGTGGCAGCCTTGATTTGTTTAATGCATGACCTTAAGAATATGGCAGCAAGAGGAAAACTGCTCTTTCCAAGGCAAAAATAACAAATTTTGTCTTATTTCTATGGAATTCTTACTATGATATTGATAAAAATAAAATGAAACGAAAAACTGAATTAGACTAAAGTACAAGAAGAAGAAGAAGCTTCATTATTTTCTGCTACTCCGGCTGAGCCTCCTAAAACAAGAGCGAATTCGCAGCAAGGCTCGTAGGAGTCTTCGTTTGATTCCATGGCTCGCCAAAAAGTTGGTCCAGCGCTGGCCGTTTCAGGGTCAAGTGTCTGTATAAAAAGCGTGGAGATTAGTGGTTGAACCATTGTAAAACATGAAGATTTGAAGAACAAAACGAGCTGAAATGCATACCTTGACAAGCTGATTGAGCTTCTTTTTCTCCTTCGAATACACGCATTTTACAACAGACTCGTGAAGTCGACAGCGGCTGCAGAATTGGCCGAGTTGCGCAGCGTCCACGGCTCCAGAGACTTCAGAAAATTCGCCTGCTTTGCTCTTCTCCTCGTTCTCGCTCAATGTGAAGATGAAGTCGTCTTTAGGCAGAGTAATTTCAAGGCTGTGGACGCAAGATGGCGCGGCGGCGAGAGCCGCCGCCAAGGCCCTCTTGTGGATTCGGAGTGTCAGGTGCTGGCCCCAGAATGCTAATTTCAAGTCGATGGGCCAGTCACATTTAAGTGAGTAGATTGAGACGTCGGTCAGTGTCAAAAGGCTCTGGTCGTCCTCGTGGTCTTGTTCTTGACCATCTTTTTGCCAGATCAAGGTTACCATGTGCCGTGCCGGAGTTTCAGCTTTTGTTGGTTCTGGTTCTTGTTTTGGCGAATCGGATTTAGGTCGAGACTCTCTGATTAAGGCAATTTGATCCAAGAAGGAGCCCAAGTTGACGAAGCCGTCAACTTCATCAGGGAGGTCCTTTGATTTTTTAAGGGCCTCTGTGTACACTTCCGATTTTCCCAAGGAGTAGAGGCCTCTACGAGCTGGTTTTGGAGGTTCGACCATAATCTCTTGAGTAGGTGACACGAGGCTCAAGTCAAGAAGATTCTTGAACGATTTCAAGTCGACAAATCTGCCGAAGTAGTTGTCAAAGAGCGTTGCTTTGGTAAGCGTCAAAGGCTCGCTTTCTTGGACAGCGTTCCATTCTTCTTGCCAGCGGAAGTGTTTGAACGGGCGCGCTTCTCCCCAAGTCAAGTCAAGTGACACGTGTTTCAAGGCCGAACGTTGGTTCAGTTCGGTGAATTCATCGCCGAGCAGTTCTCGAGGGCACTCAAAGTGTTGGAGGTGCAATCGAAGTGATTCGAGATTGGGCAGAAGAGCACTGTTGGTGGCAATTTGGCTCCAATCGGCGAGCGGCAGGCGGCCCCAACTGCGCAGGTCAAGAGATTTCAGATTCGACAAGACTTTCAAAAACCGGACCCTTTCGGGTAGATTTCTGAGTTTGACGTCCTCGGGGCTGTAAATTATAAGAAGATTAATTTTTTGAATTGTAAAAAAATAATTTCGGATTATCAAGGTTTGAAAATTACACACCTTTGAATTTCCAGGTGTTCCAGACTTTCAGGCCTTTGCAACGATGCAAAAAATTCAAGATTGAGGGGTGACGTCTTCGTTTGAAGAAATCGATCGTGTGAGTCTATCAACTTGAGGGTCTGAAAAATTGAAAACTTGTTGTATAAAAACGAGTTTTAAGAACAATTTCCAATTTACTCAAACTCACCTTCAGGTCGCCACAAACTTTGAAGATTGCCGAAATGTACTTTTGAATTTCCAACTCTAATGGCCGCCCTTCTCGAAGCTCCGAAAGCACGGGGGCTTCGAAGCAATCGACGATTTCCAGCTCAAGATTTTTCACGCTAGATGTCGCTCCTTCGCCCAGATTGAATTCCCACTTAGGTCCAATAATTGACCTGCAGATTTCTACTTGGAACTTGAGCTTGAGCTCCTTGAGGTTGGGCAGTTTTGTCAAAATCGCGAGCACCGCTTCGAGGTCAGCAAAGCGTCGGTTCAGCGTCACAGATGCAACAAAGTCACTTAGAAGCGGGTTCGTCAGAAACGCTGCAATTGTCCTGTCGTACGAAGCTGAGAAGAAGGCCGAAAACTCCTTGTTGCCCATAAAATGGTATAGCTTGGACGAAGGGGGGAAAACGAAGCTTTGAGTAATACAGCTCGGTGGTTCAAAGTCGAACTGGAAGGAAATCCCACTGTCATGGCCGCCGGGCAAGCTGTGGTTTCGGAGCAACTCCAAAAGATGTTCGCCGTTCTCCATAACAAAAAGCTGCTCCTTGTTCTGCAGCGCCCTCTCCAAATCTGCTTCAGAAGGAACTAAGCGGCACTGGACACCACGGAAAGTGTCGCTTGTCTCCTGCACGTCCATGTAGCCGAATTTGTAGAAAAGGTGCTGGAGGTGTTGCGTCTGCGCAAGTCAGAATCGAGAGAGTTTTTATACCGGTTTTGAAATCCAAAATAAAATACATGAACACCAGTATTGTTTATAAATACAAAAATTACCTTATTTAACTGAATTCCCGGGGGTTTCAATAACTCTTGCTGCTCTTCGACTTCCATATTGGTGGCACTGAACAATCAAATGTTTGCTGGAAAATTTATGAAAACTGTGGGCTTCTGGAGGAGGATATTTTGAGACGAGATGATAACACACACTACTGGCAACTGAAAAGAATCTCTTTTTGGCTTTGAGCTCAGTCAGCTTTCTGCTTGCCCAAGAAGATGAAGAGGAAGGTTGCAAGGCATGACTTCTCAAAGGCACTTTTGACTTGAAAATGTGTACTTTTAACGGATCTTTTTGAGGGCTAAATTCGTCGAAAGGCTAAAAATATCCGGCTTAAATATACCCTTCCAGCATGAGCAGAGGACAAAAGAAAAGAATGCCGATTCTCCACCAGTTGCCCAAGGCAACCTGAAACGAAATGAGTTTCGCTCCTCCCTTTGACTATTAATAGCTGTGGCGATTTTCGAAGGCCTATAAGGCAAAGTTGTCTTCCCAAACGGAATATCTTTTGACTACAATAACAAATTTTATATTGTCCATCCGCTATGACGATGAGCAGTGACATAAAATTTTAAATTAGTTTTTCGTAATTTTGTTACGGAACATGGAACTTGTTCGATCGTTTTTATTTATGGCGAAGATAAAATTATAATTTACAGTCATTCCGAAACGTTCATTTACTGGAAATACAAACACAATAAAATTCTTTAGGATACATAGCTGAAGCCTATATAACAATTTCGTCGTTTTTGGAAACCCAATCCAGGCAACAAGGCGCTGCAGTTTCCTCGCTCTCTGATCCTGTCAAACGCTTTGTCGAACCGGAACCGACCATGCGCAAACCGAGTTCCTGGAAAAAGTTATCAGATTTACTTTAAGGCTTTCGAAAGACGAGAACATTCAGAATCTGTAGATAAATAAAGCTTACTCTGACATGCTGAGATTTCTTTTGCTCGTTCAAATAGACGCGTTTCAAGATCCATTGGCTGCAATGGTCGTAGCCGCACAACTTGCGAACGTGCAAAACATCCAAAGTCCCAGCAGCTGCAAGGTGTTCCGCGACTGCGCGCTTGAGCTCTTCATAAGTCAGCTTGAGAATAAAGTTGGGATAAGCGACGGTAAATTGCAGGTGTTCGACGGCAGAGGGCGCGGCGGCGAGAGCCGCCGCCAAGGTCTCCTTCCGAACTCTCAGAGTCAGATGTTCGAGGTGTTCGAAGTGTCTCAAATCGACAACGGCAGTGCCGTCGTAGACGATTCTGCCTTCTGTCAGCGTTAGAGCTCCGCCTTCTTGGACGACGTTCCATTCTTCGTACCAGTCGAAGCTGTCCTGGTCATGTCCTTCCCAAGTCAAGCTCAAAATCACGTGTTTCATGCTTTCGTTCACATTCAATCCACTCTCCGTTAAAAGAAAGTAAACCAACTGCCGAGGGCATTCAGTGTGGCGCAGGCGTAAGCAAACCACTTCAAGACTGGCCGCAAGTCCATTGACAACCAAATTGTTCCAATCGGTGAGAGAAAGTCGGCCCCAGCTGAGCAAGTCCAAGGATTTGAGGTTGGAAAACGAGGTCAAAGGTCGTACTTCAAAGGCTGACACTGTTTCCAGTTGTAAGCTGTGTAAGGAATCCAAGAGATGTGATTAGATTTAATTATATTTTTGATCTGGTGAAATTATAAGTTACCTTTTGATCTCCAACTCTTCAAGTAGGAGCGCGTTTACCAGGCTGTTGATTTTGAAGTGTTTCAAGCTTCGGCCAGACTTGGCAGAATCGTCAACAAACTTGAATGACTGTGATATCAGAAAAACAATGTTACAACTGCTGGTTTAAAAAATTGCTTTGGGTTACGGATTGATTACAAACCTTCAATTCAACACAGACTTTCAGAATTGCCCAAACGTAGTGTTCAATTTCCCATGAGAACAACATTCTCCAACCGGCGTCAAACTCGAGGCTATCGCAGACCAACTCTAATTCAAGCTTCTGTACGCTAGAGGTCCCTCTCAACTCCGGAACGTCGTCGCCGCCAATAATTTCTCGGCAAATGTTCGGTTCGAATTTGAGCTTGAGCTCCTTGAGGTTGGGCAACTTTGTCAAAATCGCAAGCACCGCTTCGAGGTCAGCAAAGCGTCGGTTCAGCGTCACAGATCCAACAAAGTCGCTCAGAAGCGGGTTAGTCAGAAAAGTTGTAATTGTCCTGTCGTACGAAGCTGAGAAGAAGGCTGCAAACTCTCTACTGTTTCCAAAGCGGCGATAAGGGGAAATGCTCATTGTAACAGTGTAAGGCGATTCGAAATCAAATCGGAAGGGAGGCAAACTGTCTTCGCTTCTCACGAAGTTACAGGTCCGAAGCAAGTTGAAGATTTGTTGTTGGTTTTCCATGACAAAAAGTTGTTCCTTGTTCTCCAGCGCCCTCTGTAACGTTTCTTCGCAAGGAATCAAGCGACAGTGGACACGACGACAAGCGTTACGCTGCTCGAGTAGCTTTGACGCGGAAGCGTTCCAGGATCGCGACACAAGGCAGCAGTTTTCCAGGTCTCCGTAGCTCAAATTGCAAAAGATTCGCTTGACCAAGAGAGACACCTGGTGGTAGAAAAATTGGAAGATTTTATAAGATATTTTTCCTTCAAAATTCGAAATCTGAAAATTTTAAAAACTTTACCTCAAATGGCGTTTGCGGTGGCCGCAATAATTCGGGCTGCTCGACCTCTTCCATACTTTTTAATAGCGGACACGATCGAGAAAACTTTTGAACGAGGGTGAAACAGGAAGTGCAGGCTCTGATATCTTGAATCCTGATTCCACAGAGGCACAAATGCCGGAGAAGTAATGTTGCTTTTGATTCAACTTCTTCTTCATAGTTGAAACCGAGCAAGAAATCGAATGGTTCCGTTCGGTGGTGTTCAAGATTTTTGTTTCAGTGCAGGTAGGTAAGCTAAATTCAATACAGTTAAGGTTATTTTAAGACACATGTCAAAATTTAAGTAAGCTCAAATGGAGTCTGACTGTCCGAAAAGTACCTGGAATCTGAACTGTCGTGTATTGGTTGCTGGAAAAGTTGTGTGGAATTGACGACTCGGCGACCTCTGGTGTATAACAAACAAGTTTGGTGATTGATGATGATTAAAAATTGTGCCTTCGACTTGACCAACTTCATTGATATATTAGCAGCTGGCTTCATGATTCTATTTCGTTCGACCCGTCACAAAAACCATGGTGAATTCACAGCAAGGCTTGTGATTGCCTTCGCTCACGGGTTCCATGTCTTGTAAAAAAGTTGGTCCAGCGCTGGGCTTTCGAGGGTCAAGTGTCTGTATAAAAAGCGTCGAGATTAGAAGTTGACTCATAGTAAAACATGAAGATTTGAAGCAAAAAACGAGCTGAAATGCATACCTTGACACTCCGTTTGATCTTCTTTTGTTCTTTCGAGTACACGCATTTTGCAACAGACTCATAAAGTCGACAGCGGCTGCAGAATTGGCCGAGTTGCGCAGCGTCCACGGCTCCAGAGACTTCAGAAAATTCGCCTGCTTTGCTCTCCTCCTCGTTCTCGCTCAGTGTGAAGATGAAGTCGTCTTTAGGCAGAGTGATTTCAAGGTGGCTGACGCAAGATGGCGCGGCGGCGAAAGCCGCCGCTAGGGCCCTCTCGCGGACTCTGATTGTCACATGCATTCTCCAGAATGTCGATTTCAAGTCGAAGAGCAAATTACCGTGAAGTGAGTAGATCAATGCGTCGGTCAATGTCAGAGTACTTCCTTGGCTCAATTTTTGGTCGTCATCATGTCGACTTCCTTGCCAGACCAAAGTTAGCAAGTGTCTTGTTCCCATGTTCAAAGTGAACTTCTTTTCTTCCAGCATAATCCCGTCGGAGGGGGACACGAGGCACAATTCACGTAAATGATCGAACGATTTCAAGTCAGCAAAGCTGCCAGTTGCATCTGGGAAAAGCATTGCTTTGGTGAGGGTCAGGGGCTCGCCTTTTTGGACAACGTTCCATTCTTCTTGCCAGCGGAAAAGTTTGAACGGGCGGGTTTTTTCCCATGTCAAATCAAGTTCCACGTGCTTCAGGGCCGAGCGTTGGATTGAAGGATAGCCGAGCAGTTGCCGAGGACAGTTGGAGTGTTGGAGGCATAAGCGAAGTGATTCCAGGTTGGGCAGAAAATTGTTGTTGGTGGCAATGAGGTTCCAGTCGAAGAGCGGCAGACGACCCCAGGAACACAAGTCAAGAGATCGCAGTTTCGGCAAAACATTCAAAAGATGGACCTTTTCGGGTAATTTCATCAGGTTTTCATTTACGTTGTTGACGCTGTAATTTTTAGAAACACAACGGTAGAGATTAAATCGAACAACTTTCGGCGATCAAGCTGTGAGAAGCTTTGGTGAATCTAACCTGCGAATTTCCAGTTCCTGCAGACTTTCAGGCCGCTTGAGAGATGCGAAAAATTCGAGATTGAAGGGCGTTTTTGGTTTTGAGTTTCCGCAATTTGGGTAAAAATCAGTAAATGAATCTATCAGCTCGCAGGCCTGGAAAAAATTAATAAGTTATAATTTATGGACTTTTAAATAAGAAACTCTAACTCAATTGCTCAACTTACCCTGAGATCACCACACACTCTGAAGATTGCCGAAATGTACTCTTGAACTTGCAGCTGCAACTCAGACCCTCGAAGCTTAGGAACTGGGAAGGATTCAATCGAATCCTTAACAAGTTTAAGTTCCAGCTTCTGCACGCTAGACGTCGCTGCTTCATTTAGATTGAATTCCCAGTCACGTCCAATGATTGACCTGCAGATTTCGACTTGAAATTTGAACTTGAGTTCGTTGAGGTTTGGCAGTTTTGTCAAAATCGTGAGGACCGCTTCGAGGTCAGCAAAGCGTCGGTTCAGCGTCACAGATCCAACAAGGTCGCTCAGAAGCGGATTCGTCAGAAACGCACCAATTGTCCTGTCATACGAAGCTGAGAAGAAGGTCGAAAATTCTGTGTTGCGTCCGAAGCGGTAAAGTGGGGAATCTGGATTCGTTAAGCAATCCGGTGGTTCGTAGTCAAAGCTGAATGGCGGCAAAGTGTCATGGCCGCCGGGCAAGTTGCGGGTTCGAAGCAAGTCCCAGAGCTGCTCTTGGTTTTCCATGACAAAAACCTTCTCCTCGGCCTCCAGCGCCCTCCCTAATGTTTCTTCTGAAGGAATCAAGCGGCACTGGACAAGACGGAAAGCATCACGTAGTTGCTGGAGAAGTTTCGAAGCGGATACGTTCCAGGTTCTGGATACCAGACAGCAGTTTTGCAGGTCTTTGTAGCCCAAATTGCAAAACATTTGCTCCATCAGATGATCCACCTGAAGGCATGAGAATATTTACAATTTTTAAACTTTTTCAAGATAGAAAAAAAGTAGTCACAAACTGAAATAGTTACCTCAAACGGCGATTGAGCAGGACGAAGCAAGTCTCGTTCCATTTCTTTATGTTCTGCTCAATCTTCAAAGCTTTGCAAACTCTTGGCTAAAAATTGAAGCGAAATGTAAGGCAGAAGCCGGTTTATCATTCACAAGGGACAGTCAGTTATTGGCAAATAGAAAACTTTCCAGGGCGCGTTTTCTGCCCAGCTCCGTCGATGAGTGTACAGGTGAATTATAGCTTGGTTTTGATTCGATGAACTAGATGTTACTACTTTACAACAACAAGGGATCTTTTCAACGGATCTTGAGAGCTTTTGACATGTCAAGAGTTACAAGTAGATTTCTGTACTGCACTTGCTATTTGATATTCCAACTATTGCTATTCTTTTATAAGCTGAATTGATATAATAACAACAAGACACTTGAAACAAAATTGTTCCTGTACTTCTACTTGGACTACGACCGGAAATTATATATTACAGCGCGGAAGAGAGAATATCAAACATGAATCTTACATTTCAAATCAAACTTCGCGGGAACCGTGCGCGGTTTTTCACATAATGCACTAGGTGGCGCGAGGAGCTATAATCTGTTGTCACAACTGAACACATTTAAAACGTGCAAGTTAATGAGAGAGAGGTGATGGATGTGAGTGAACGCGAGAGTTGAATACTGATATATATGTCCATCCAATGGTCGTGTTGATTAACGAAGTCGCTCCAAACACAACGAATGCAGAAATTTTGCCTTGTTTAGGTTTAATATGCCTCTAAATGACCTTTTTAATAAATATAAGACATTGATCAAGATGAAGCCTACGAAACTTTGTGAATGACACACTGTCAGCTGAATTGCTAATATTTGATACTCCATTTTATTATTTTTATCCTGCAACTAAAACTAAGGCGAATTCACAGCAAGGCTTGCAATTGACTTCGCTCGCTGGTTCCATGGCTAGCCAAAAATTTGGCCCAGCGCTGGGCGTTTGATGGTCAAGTATCTGTATAATAAGCATTGAGATTAACGGTTGAGCTATAGTAAAATATGAAGATTTGAGAGAACGAAACGAGCTGAAATGTATACCTTGACAAGCCGATTGAGCTTCTTTTGCTCTTTTGAACACACGCATTTTACAACAGACTCGTGAAGACGACAGCGGCTGCAGAATTGGCCGAGTTGCGCAGCGTCCACGGCTCCAGAGACTTCGGAATATTCGCCTGCTTTGCTCTTCTCCTCGTTCTCGCTCAGTGTGAAGATGAAGTCGTCTTTAGGCAGAGTAATTTCAAGGCGGTTGACGCACGATGGCGCGGCGGCGAGAGCTGCCGTCAGGGCCCTCGTGCGGATTCGGACTGTGACGTGCTGGTGCCAGTATGCTGTCTTCAAGTCGATGGGCCAGTCAACGGCAAGTAAGTAGATCGAGGCGTCTGTCAATGTCAAAGAGATTTCTTGAGTCCGGTTTTGGCCATCGTCTTGTTCTTGTTGACTTTGTTGCCACGTTAAGTCTAGCATGGGTCGGCCTGGTTTCAAGCTGAACCTGCGATCTTCTTCTACTTGCAAACCCCTTTTCGAGGACACAAGGCTCAAATCGCGTAGATTCTCAAACAAATTCAAGTCGACGAAGCTGCCAGTTTCATCCGAGAAGAGCATTGCTTTAGTAAGCGTCAGAGGCTCGCCTTCTTGGACAGCGTTCCATTGTTCCTGCCAGCGGAAATGTTCGAACGGATGGGTTTCTTCCCATGTTAACTCGAGGTCGAGAAGTTTTAAAGTCGATCGTTTCTTCAATTCGACGAATTTATTGCCGAGCAGTTGCCGAGGACATTCGGAGTGTCGGAGGCACAAGCGAACAGATTCAAGGTTGGGCAGAAAAGTGTTGTTGGTGGCGATGAGGTTCCAGTCAGCGAGCGGCAGACGACCCCAGGAACACAAGTCAAGAGATCGCAGTTTCGGCAAAACATTCAAAAGCTGGACCTTTTCGGGTAATTTCAACAGGTTTCCTGTTACAGTGTTGACGCTGTAATTTTTAAAAACATAATGGTAGAGAGAGACCAAAACGAACAACTTTCAGCGATCAAGCTGAAAAGCTTTGGTGAATCTAACCTGCGAATTTCCACTTCCTGCAGACTTTCAGGCCGCTTGAGAGATGCGAAAAATTCGAGATTGAATGGCGTTTTTGGTTTTGAGTTTACACTATTTGCGTAATAATAACTAAACGAATCTATCAGCTTGCAGGACTGGAAAGATTAATAAGTTATCATTTGGACTTTTAAATAAGAAACTCTAACTCAAGTGCTCAACTTACACTGAGATCACCACACACTCTGAAGATTGCCGAAATGTACTCTTGAACTTGCAGCTGCAACTCAGACCCTCGAAGCTTAGGAACAGGGAAGGATTCAATGGCGTCCTTGACAAGTTCAAGTTCCAGTTTCTGCACGCTAGATTTCGCTGCTTCATTTATATTGAATTCCCAGTCACGTCCAATGATTGACCTGCAGATTTCTACTTGAAACTTGAACTTGAGCTCTTTGAGGTTTGGCAGTTTTGTCAAAATCGCAAGGACCGCTTCGAGGTCAGCAAATCGTCGGTTCAGCGTCACGGATCCAACAAGGTCGCTCAGAAGCGGATTCGTCAGAAACGCTGCAATTGTCCTGTCATACGAAGCTGAGAAGAAGGCCGTAGATTCTTCGTCGTATCCAAAGGGGCGCATTGGAGAAAACAATATCTCGATACATTCTGGTCTCTCGTAATCGAAGCTGAAGGGTGGCAAAGTGTCATGGCCGCCGGGCAAGTTGCGGGTTCGAAGCAAGTCCCACAGCTGTTCTTCGTTTTCCATGACAAACAGCTTTTCCTTGGCCTCCAGAGCCCTCCTTAATGTTTCTTCTGAAGGAATAGGAATCAAGCGGCATTGGACACGACGAAAAGCATCACGGAGCTGCTGAAGAAGTTTCGAAGCGGAGACGTTCCAGGTTCTTGATACCAGGCAGCAGTTTTGCAGGTCTTTGTAGCCCAAATTGCAAAAGGTTTGCTCCATCAGATGATTCACCTGAAGGCATGATAGTATTTACACCTTGGAAACTTCCGCAAATGAATAGAAAAATGTATTTACAAACTGAAATAAATAGTTACCTCAAACGGCGATTGAGCAGGACGAAGTATGCCGCCTTCCATTTCTTTCTGTGCTGCTCAATCTTGAAAACTTTTCAAACTCTTGGCTAGAAATTCATGCGAACTGTGAGGCAGAAGCCGGTTCATCATTTAGAAGGGATAATCAGTTATTGGCGAATATAAAACTTTCCAGGGTAGAGTGTAGACCCTTTCTGCCCAGCTTTGTCGATGAATCTACGGGTCAATTAGCTTGGTTTTAATTCGATGAACCAGGTGTAATTGCTACTTTACAACATAACAAGGGATCTGTTTAAGGGATCTTAAAAGCTTTTGGCGTGAGAGGTGCAAATGTATTCCTGCCCTGCACTTGCTATTTGATATTGCAACTTTTGCTATTCTTTCATAAGTTGAATTGGTAAAATAATAATAACAACACATTCGAAACGAAATCGTTCCAGTATTTCTAATCGGACCATGA
Organism: Sphaeridia pumilis; assembly: GCA_034698345.1. Taxonomy (NCBI): domain Eukaryota; kingdom Metazoa; phylum Arthropoda; class Collembola; order Symphypleona; family Sminthurididae; genus Sphaeridia; species Sphaeridia pumilis. Next base: position 15,913 of record JAQGBJ010002384.1, read on the forward strand.
CTGGAAATTACAGTGCGAACAAAAACAAAACTCGAATCTTACTTTTCAATTCAAACATCGCGGGAACCGTGCGCGGTTGCTCACGTAATGCGCTAGGAGGCGCGAGGAGCCATGAACTGGAATTTGTTGTTACAACTGAACACATTTAAAACCTGCAAGGAACGCGAGAGTCGAATTACGTACATCCAACGGCCGTGTTGATTTTTAATGAATTCGCTTCAAACAAAGCGACAACAAAACACACGGATAAACTATATATACAGAAACTTTGCTATGTTTTTTATGCCTTTAAATAACCTTAGTAATAAATATTAGACATTGATCAAGATGAAGCCTACGAAACAATTTCATCATGTTTGGAAACCCAATCGAGGCAACAAGGCGCTGCAGTTTCCTCGCTCCCTGATCCTGTCAAACGCTTTGTCGAACCGGAACCGACCATGCGCAAACCGAGTTCCTGAAAAAAGTTATCAGATTTACTTTAAGGCTTTCGAAAGACGGGAACATTCAGAATCTGTAGTTAAATAAAGCTTACTCTGACATGCTGAGATTTCTTTTGCTCGTTCAAATAGACGCGTTTCAAGATCCATCGGCTGCAATGGTCGTAGCCGCACAACTTGCGAACGTGCAAAACGTTCAAAGTTGCAGCGGCTGTCAAGTTTTTCGCGACTGCGCTCTTGAGCTCTTCGTCAGTCAGGTTGAGAATGAAGTCGGGATTAGTGCTCTCAGGAATCAGAATCGATTCTTAGGAATCGAATCTCGAGCGAAGATTCCGATTCCTGCGGAATCGGAATCGCAAGTAAGATTCCTGCTCAGATTCCATGAAAAAAGATTCGGAATCGA